>JAOXYA010139078.1:0-10138 GCA_028565675.1 Sorex palustris | reverse complement strand
TTGTGAATCCGTAATACAGATCATGGAGGATCCTGATGTATTGAGTTTGAATGCCCTGTTTGCTAGGGCCGCAATGACCACTTTAGTCTCAACAGAATCAAAGGCCTTCTTTAAATCAATGAACGTTAGACAGAGTGGCATCTTGAACTCCCGAGAAACTCAGAGAGCCTGGCAAGCTACCGAGAATATCTCGCCTGCACGGCAGAGCCTGGCAAGCTATCCCTGGCGTATTCAATATGCCAAAACCAGTAAATACAATGGGTCTCATCATAAGGATATTATATATAAAATATGCTTCGCCCCAACAAGTGTGCTGGCAGAATTAAATTTGGGAACTGAATTTTGATGGTAAGCCACCTTTTTTTTTTCCACACCAGCAGTCTTTAATGGAGTTTTTGATTATGTGTCAGTCTCTGTCTCTTAATCGTTTTTAATAGTAAACAGGACAGGTTCTCCTGCAAAAGTCAGACCATCCAGATGTTTCATTTATGGCTAAAATTGAAAACATAGGGAAGATGATTCAAATTTACTGTTTTCAAAATCCAAAGTCAGTTCAAATGTGGATTCTACTTATGAATAAGTGTCTAACCTATATAAACAGACACCAAGATTTGGGCCAACACACTAGTCAAACCTCACTTAGGTCTTCCACTCAGGAAGTCAGTCACTGAATTTGAGGTTATGGCAAGGAAGCTCTATCATCGAACCAGCTAAAATAGCAATGAGAGCTGGCAAAGAGGACAGACAATATATACAAGCGTTCCAAGAGGTTCTCTTGGTCCAGGAGTTGTCAGGATGAATTAGGAGTTCAGTATTGAACTTTGGAGCATCAGTGAGGCCACCTTCTCAGTGAGGCCAACCCATCTGTCCTATTTCAAACCATACCCCCTGGGGCTAGAGTGATAACACAGCCAGTCGGTCGTTTGCCTTGCACATGGTCAACCCGGTTTGATTCCTCCGTCCCTCTCCAAGAGCCCGGCAAGCTACCGAGAGTATCCCGCCTGCATGACAAAGCCTGGCAAGCTACTTGTGACGTATTGTATATGCCAAAAACAGTAACAAGTCTCACAATGAAGACGTTACTGGTGCCTGCTCAAGCAAATTGATGAACAACGGGAGGACAGTGCTACAGTGCTACCCCCTGGGGCATAGAGAGGAAGTAGCAGCAGATAAGGTGACCCAGGTTTGATCCCCAGCATTCCATATAGTTCCCCAGCCCTGTCAGGAGTGATCCCTGAACTCAGAGTCAGAAGTAAGCCCTGAGCACCTCCAGGTGTGACCCAAAAACAAAATCCACACGTGTCATCTCTCGTCTCAGTTCCCCTTTTACTGTTTTCCTATGGCACTTACCAACCTCAAAGGTTTTTGTAAATTGCTGGGACAGAAGTCTTATAGCAGAGCAAGCACTTGAATTTTATCCCCGGCCACCATGTGGTCCTCCAAGTCCACCCAGGATCAATTCCTCAGTGCAGAGCTTGGAATAAGCTCTGAGCACCACCAGGTGTGGCAAGAAAAAAAGCTTTTTGTAAGTCGCTGCTGTGTGTGGTACTCAGCCATAGTCAGCTCCGTGGGGCAGGTTCATGCCTGTGTCCGTCCCCAGCACCCCAGGACCTTGGACAGAGCCTGGCCCAGCCAGAGCACCAGAGAACTGCTGGTCTAGAGAAGAAAGGCCTTGTTTTCACCTGCATTCTGAGTGTGGGAACTTGACAGAAGCTTTCCTTTTATTCCTTTCTTAATTGTTTTTACTGCAATATTAATGGCCTATCATAAAATTCCCCATTCAAGAGCCGGAAAGAAAGCTTCACAAAGGTTGAGACATTTGCCTTGCAGACCACTGACCCTGGTTCAATCCCAGCACTGCATATAGTCCCTCAAGCACTGCCAGGAGTGATCCCTGAGCACACAGCCTGGAGTAAGCCCTAAGCACCACTGGGTGAAACCCCAAAACCAAATTAAACAAAACTCCTCGAGGAAAGTCTCAGCCACTGGGTCCTTGGTATAGTCACAAAATTGGAGGATCATGATGACTGATTCCAGAACATTGTCATTGCTTCAAAACAAAACCCATTTTTATGCGTACCCCTGTGCCTCCCAGCCCCAGGCCCTGGCCACCCCAGGCTCTACTTTCTGGTGTCTCCACAGCCTTGCCTGTCTGGACTCTCAGCTTTCTAGAAAGGTCTCCCCCATGTCCACTGCTGCTGGCGGCACCCCTGTCTTCACAGATCCTGAAGCACTTGCAGGAGCAGAAGGACAGCCAGTGCCTCCACGTGGAGGAGTACCAGAACCTCGTAAAGGACCTGCGCCTGGAGCTCGAAGCCGTGTCGCAGCAGAAGAAAGTCATCATGAAGGGTACACCACGCGGCCCGCGGGGGGCTCTGGGGGACTGGTTGGAAGCCGAGGAGCTTCTGGGCCAGGGGTTCTCTGTGGGCGGGGTGTGCGGCAGACGTGATGAAGCTGGAGCTGGACATGCACGAGCTGCGGGAGGAGACCGCTGCCCACATGGAGAGGAAGGACCAGGAGATCACCTGCCTGCAACGGCGGCTGCAGGAGCTGCAGCTCCAGTTCACCGAGAGCCAGAAGCTGGGCCTGAAGAAAGACCAGGTGAGGCCAGGGGCTCAGCATCGCCAGCGTGAGCCAGGCTCCCAGAGAACCCGGACAGGAAGGGGGAGCAAGTGGGTGTTGGCACTCAGTGTTCGTCCGACTGAAACCCTCAGCACAGGAGTGAGCCTGTGTGGGGCCGGAGGGACAACACAGCAGGAGGGCACTGGCTTCACACACAGCCTACCCAGCTCTGATCCCGGCATCCCCTACAATCCCCAGCACCACCAGGAGTGATTCCTGAGTGCAGGGCCAGGAGTAACCCCTGAGCATCCCCAAGTGTGGCCACCCCCCAAACAAAGTGATCCCACGATAGGCTTGTCGTGCCATATTGTCAGTCCTGTGTCGAAGTACAGAGACTCACCCTGCTAAGTGGAAGGATCGAGAGGACAAATGACAAGAAGCATCTGGTTAAATAGTGTCTTTCTGGTCCTTCACAACCACAGCACTAAGAATAACACACAACACTAAGAATATCACAAATATGCCACCTCCTGACATGCTCCCAGCATCCGGGTGTTGGGCAGTGAGTGGCAGTGAGATGGACAGTCAACAGGGCCATGACTGTGCCGTGCTGGGACATGGCTGAAAGAGCCCAGAGCTGTTCCTCAGAGGAGGGAGGTTGGGGAAGACCCCTCTGCTAAGGCTGCACTGAGGTGGAGCTCTGAATAGTGATGGGCCCCCCTACCCCTGCCCCGGGCAGCGATGTTGAATGTTCCAGGTAGGCAAAGGATTTTCAGACTGTCTAGAGTCTTCCAGGAGACACAGGGGAAGCCGGCCAGGAAGCCAGGGGGGGTCTGACCGTGGTTGTGTTTAATCACAAAATAAAAAGAGCGCATGCTCTCTCTCCACGTGCGTTCGGTGGCTAGTTCATTTTCCCACCCTGGATGCCTGACAGTGATGGATGAAAGAAGGATAAAACAGGAGCCGCACTGGTTGGTGATCTGTTGTGGTTTATTCTTCTTCCACCTCCTTCCCGTCTCACTCACTACCCATATCCTTCTCAGCCCACTCCCCCAGCCTAGTTATTCACCCTGCCAAGGATTGGGGGTAGCAATTACACACAGGTGAGGTAGCACAATCAACATATGTAAAGCCCTTCCTTCTAGGGAAACTCTTCTAAGATAAGACAAAGGTCTCCTGCAGCCAGATCTGCTCAAGGGCCAAATACCATCTGGGGTGTGTTTCTCCTTTCCTTAGTCCAACAACCATTTAAATCTTCATCTTAATTCTACTTCTTAAGAGTAGTTCTTTTGTATGGTCGCAGTAAGAGATACATTAAGCTTGTAGGGTGGCTCTCCTGGGGACATCTCGCTATAGATCCCAGACTACAGTGCTCAGGCCAGATTAGTCTTTCCTAACCCTAGCAGGGTCCTAATTCAGTCGTTACTCTTTGGATCATGACAGAATTTGTCCATGTCGTCAGGACCCTGCTTTGGGGTGCTAGGAACTAAGGGCAACTGAGGCTTAAGTTGAGAAAACATGCCCAGGAGTGAATATTATTCGGAGTCAATTAACTCCCAAGTTACAAAAGCATAGCATTAACTATCTTCCTGTGTCTATACAAAAAGGACATTGCTGAAGTAAATTATGCAAAAAGGTCATAAGGGAAGGAGAAAAGCAATATTTCACTTGCAAATACAAAAATCAAAGATTTCTGAGGAATTTGACTTTACAAGTCAGTTTGCAAGTCACTTCTTAGGAGAAACTAACAAACTTAGGTGACTAACAAACAGGGGAAGCAGAACAAAGGAGAAGTTAAAGATGAATATGGAGGAAATGGGAGAGCTTTGGGAGCATTGTGATGGGTGTTACACAGTAACTAAGCTCCTTGCTGTGGTGGAGAAAGGCCAGAGGAGATATGGCAAACCAATGTTAACCCTAAAATGTTAAGAACTATAATCCAGCAGGTTGTAAGGAAGCCAGCCTTTCTCGGTGCCATGAAGCCAGGGAGGGGGCAGAACAGAGGAGTGCCAACACCTGTCTTGCCTCATGGAGACTCTTCCTCTGAGAAGAACCCCAGGGCCACGGGGAGGGAGGCAGGAGGTCACAGAAGCCTCGTATCCAGGCGGAGAAGATGGTACCGGGATGGGGCTCAGGACAACCTCCAGCAGACACGGCCCAGAGGCTGCTCAGGCCTCCATCGGCCTGGATGCTTCTGTTTCCTCAGCTCCTCCAAGAGAAAGATGAAATGCAACACCAGCTCGAGAAAGAACTGGCCCAGTTTCAGACCACCCTCATGAAAAAGGAGGTGGAACTGGAGGAGAAGAAGCAAGAGCTCGAGACAGCCAAGTGCAAGGCAGCCGAGTGCGAGACCCTACGTGCCGAGACCCAGCGGTTGACCATGTGTCTGGAGGAAATCCAGCAGCAGCAGATACTGGCAGGTGAGGCCTCACAGAGCCCCCCACATCTCTGGCCCTGTAGACGACCCTGCCTTCTCCTTCTTCACCATCTGCTCAGACCTCACCATCCCACTTCCCACACCCGCGCGTCCCCTGAGCCTACAGAACACCGCCTCAGTTTTCTGGAAAGCAGCCCACAGTCACTCGCGTGTCCTCAGACGAAGGTCCCTCTCGCCACCCAGAGGACAGGGCTCTGCTGTGCTCTTCCCTCCTTTGCAAAGCAACCCCCATCCCCATCCCCATCCCACGATCCCCCCCCCCGTTTCTCCCGGGCTCAGACTCACAGGGCACCCACAAGCACTCTGGGGGTGCCCTCGCCTCTTCTGGCCTTGGGTACAGGGTCTCTTGCAGGTGGAGGTTCTGAACACATTCTGGAATTAGAAAGCGGTGGCTTGTCACAGACACCCTTCTCCTTCCTTGGGCCTCTCCTCCACGTGACTGGGCTTCCCCCACCTGCCTTTCTCACTGGGTGGTCGGGTGAGAAACACACACTCCACCTGGGCCACCCACCTTCCGCTCTAACTCGGAAACCCCCAAACCAAACCCATCTCTTCCCCATTGAGTCTTTTCTAAATCATCTTTTCTTCCCTTCCCAGATGCACAGGGATTCCCACAAGCCTCTCTGCTCCCTGGCTCCCGGGCTGAGGCCGTGCAGGAGGGAAGGGAGTGGGGAAGTCTTTGACATAGAGAAACCCCAATAAGCAGCTTCTCCCCCCTCCAAAAGGCTTCTGTGGGGGGCTGCTGCTCCTTTCTGACCTGTCCCTATTCTCCTAAAGCCCCCTCCTTTACGGCGGGTCTCCACTCGGGAACCCACTGCACACAGCATAAGCCTCTCTGGCAGGCTCTGAGTCGCCTTGTCCTGTGCGGCCCTTGTCTTCCCCAGCCGTGCCTCCCAGCATTCCCCACTGCCTCCTTCCACTGGCCTCTGCTCTCCTCTGCCTTTCTGGCATTCCTTTCCGTTCCCCTTTGCCGGGTGCTCCTCTCCTGCCCCCTGCCTCCCACCCCGCTCTCTCTAAGGCCCAGCTCGGCCTCTGTCCCTCCATTGTCCAGCTCTGTTCTTGCTTCGGCAGGTCGTGGCTCCTGAAGTCACGATGGTACAGATTCCCCAGCCCGTGTTGTCTCTGCCAGGGGCCCAGACATTGCTTCCTCCCTGGACTCCTTTGAGGGTCAGCATTTGTCCTGAATCCCAAAGAGAGACTTTGGACCATTTCTCCTAACTTGTTTAATTTTTTTTGTTTGTGTTTTTAATTATTAAATCACCGTGAGTTACAGTTACAAAGGGGTTTCAGTGATACAATGTTCCAACACCCAACCCTCTACCAGTGCACATTTCCCACCACTAATATTCCCCTTATCCTTCCTGCCACCCACCCCAACTTGTTTAAGTTTAATCAAGAAGGAGCCCATGACTGGAGCATGGTTAGGAGGAGGGCCACTGGGAGTGACAGTGAAATGGAGGGAGGTGAGGGACAGACTAGATGTTGAAATTAGTCCCTAGATGAAGGAACCGACTCTTCGGCTTCTCCGAGAGAGTCTGGTCTCATACAGACTCTCCTCTCCCCTGGACACTTCCCCGGCTTGTCTCATCTTCCGCAGCTCAGCACTTAGCCACTTGTCAAAGTGAGACCTTGCTGACCAAAGGTGAACTGGATGAAACCCAGAAAAAATTGCAAAACTACATCTTTGTGGAGCAGCAGAAGGAAGATACCATCCAGGAGCTCCAGAAAGAACTCCGGAAACTGCAGGAGAAGGTGCTGGTGTCTGAAGAGGAGCAATCATGCAACAGGTACTGGGGACTCACCTTCGAGAGAATCCGAGGGGCAGCGAAAGGCACTGGCCCTGCAGTAGGACAGCAAAGTCGGTCCCCGCCATCACTGGAGTGGGCCCGAGTGACGCTGCCATTTTGCTTTAGGAAAAAAATTAAGGAGCTGTCATCAGAACTCTGTGAGACTCTGAGAAATCTCGAAAAATCAGATAAGGAAAAGAGACAGCTTGAGACTAATCTGGCTAAGCAGGATTTAAAACTGAATGAAGTGCTGGATCACATCAAACTAGTTCAGCACCAGGTATGAAGGGCAAGGAGGCAGCTAGTTCGCGTGTTTACCGAAGGTCATGTCTCTGGGTCTTTATCCAGGAAGATGCCACCAACAATCCGTGGCAAACAAATTTTCCAGAATTTGTGGTAGAGTGTTAGTTAAACCAGTCACTAGGCTTCTGATCCCATGAGCAAATAAGCTTTTCAAGGGTTAAGCTTCAAAATTAGTTACGGAGTGGGTATGGGGGGGGGCGGAAATAGTGCACTGTTGGCTGAGACTCACCAGTCCTTCCCCTGAGCATGCTTTAGAAGGCCCCCATCCCCCCAAAATTAAAGGTTAATACCTTTTTCCCCGGGATCACAGGCTGTTCTTGTCATTCCACTTAAAGTCTTTGATCTCTCAATTATTCTCTTTGTGCTTTCCTAAGTATTTTTACCTACATTTAAATAAGCTGTATGTGGAAAGACTTAAGGGAAAGGTTGATGCTTTAGAACTAAAACCTAGTAGCACTTTAGCATGTCCTCCCGTTGTTCATCGATTTGCTCAAGTGGGCCCAGTAATGTCTCCATTGTGAGACCTGTTGTTACTGTGTTTGTCATATCAAAAACATCACCGGTACCTTGCCAGGCTTTGCCATGCAGGCAAGATACTCTTGGTAGCTTGCCAGGCTCTCCGAGAGGGGCAGAGGAATCAAACCCGGCTCCGCCAGGCTGGCCGCACACAAGGCAAACACCCTACCGATAGCACAGCAGGTAGGGCATTTGCCTTGCACGCGGCCGACCCAGGTTCGATTCCCAGCATCCCATATGGTCCCCCGAGCACCGCCAGGAGTAACTTCTAAGCATCACTGAGTGTGACCTAAAAAGAAAAAAAAAATCTAGTAGTAAAATTAATTGCTTTTGCCTAGTTGGATAAAGAAAAACTGTCACTGGACATAGAGGAAACATTTTTCATGTACCTGCCAAGAATCAGAATGTTATTACTGGATTTATTTCTGCTGTTTCCTGTGGACAATTGTCTTGTCAGGGGGTTGGACAGGGAACGGTTTTTCCAAAACTACACAGTCTGAGGCTGTCTTTCAGTATGGTCTTTATTCCTCAGAAAAGGGAGCAAGACACCGCCCTAAGCAAACTAGAAGATGATTTTCAGAAGGCAAGAAAGTCACTGGAAGATAAACAGGAACAGCTGAAAAAGAGTAAAGAGAAGGAGAAGTTTCTGGAGCTAGAGCTTGAGGCATTCCAAGAAGAAGGAAAAAAGAAAGAAAAAATGGTGAGGGGCGAGTGTGGGGAGAGTCAGGGTTCTGAACCAGGTCAGGTCTTGAGGGACCCAGAGGCCGCGAAGGCTCAGGCCACAGCAGAGGAAGGACAAAGAGTGGGAAAGAGAGCAGAGACGCTAGTGGAATAGCACGGAGCTGTGGGTGAGGAGAGGGGAAGTGGGCTTTCACCGGGTCTGGGGGTGACACTGGACTTTGTTCTTCTTGTGGGGACAGTTAAAGGACTGTGTGAAAACGGTGGAAGAGGAAAAGGAGGCTCTCAAAGTGCAGATAACGCAAATCTCGGCCCAACTCGATGCGTCTATGTGCAAACTGAACAACTCCCAGAAAATCAACCAAGACCTAAAATTTGAGGTGAGTAAACAGATATGAACCTCTCCTTTGAGGTGATCGAGAGTTGAAAGCTGAGTCACTCAATTCCCCCAAGAAACATCTCTGAATATGAAGGATATTACCTAAAGTATTTTTACCTTTAAAATACTTAGTAGTGGGAGCTCAAGCAAGAGCACAGCAGGTAGGGCGTTTGCCTTGCACAAGGTCAACCTGGTTCAATTCCCAGCATCCCATATGGTGCCCTGAGCACCGCCAGGGGTGATTCCTGAGTGCAGAGCCAGGAGTAACCCCTGTGCATTTCCAGGTGTGACCCAAAAAGCAAAAAAATAAAATAAAATACTTAGTAGTAGCCTGTCACCACATTTTCCAAAGAAAGGCAGTCCTGTCAAGGCAAAAGTTTTAATTTCAGAATTAGTGGGAATCAGGGCTAGAAAGAGAGTTCAGCAGATAGGGCACACGCCAACCAAGTTCCACCCCTAGGACCTCATGTGGCCCCAAGCCCCTCCAGGAGTGATCCCTAGACACACTGCCAGGAGTTCCTGAGCACCACCAGGTGTGGCAAGGGGGGAAAAAGGCATAGAATTAGTGGCAATCAGGGGGCTAGAGGGTTTTATATGTGCAACACTCAACTTTTTTTTTAAATTTTATTTAATCACCATGAGATAGTTACAAGCTTTCATGTTTGGGTTACAGTCAAACAATGATCAAACACCCATCCCTCCACCTGCAGTGCACATTCCCTACCACCAATATTCCTGGTATACCTCTCCTTTCCCACCCTCCCCCTGCCTCCATGGCAGACAATATTCCCCATACTCTCTTTCTACTTTGGGGCATTATGGTTTGCAAGAAAAAATGGTAAGGGGGGAATGTGGGGAGAGTCAGGGTTCTGAACCAGGTCAGGACTTGAGGGACCCAGAGGCCGCGAGACACCAAGAGGTGATCATGGTTGGTCCTTTATCTACTTTCAGCACACATCTCCCATTCCAACCGGTTCTTCAAGTCATCATTTTCTTAGTGATCCCATCTCTATTCCAGCTGCCTTCTCCTCTTTGCTCATGAGGCAGGCTTCCAGCTAGGGAGCAACCTTCCTGTCCTGTGTATCTACTCTCTTTAGGTGTCAGCTTCATGTTATGTTGTTTTATATTCCACAAATGAGTGAAGTCCTCCTATGTCTGTCCCTCTCTGACTCATTGTACTCGGCATGATACTCTCCATGTCTATCTATTTATAAGCAAATTTCATGTCTTCATCTCTCCTAACAGCTGCATAGTATTCCACTGTGTAGATGTACCAAAGTTTCTTTAATCAGTCATCTGTTCTTGGGCACTCGGGTTTTTTCCAGATTTTGGCTATTGTGAACAGTGCTGCAATGAACATTTAGGTACAGATATCATTTCTACTGTGCTTTTTTGCATACTCAGGATATATTCCCAGAAGTGGTATTGTGGGGTCATATGGAAGCTCAATTTCTAGTTTTTGAAGGACTGTCCATA
>JAOXYA010139069.1:0-10138 GCA_028565675.1 Sorex palustris | reverse complement strand
CCATCATCTGTTGCAAGCCTTCCCCCCTCCCCCCGCTACACCCCCCCCAGTTGTCATTTACCATCTTATATGTATGATGGCTTTTCCTAGAAGGAAATTTTTGGTGAACACAGCAAAGCCTTGCACATGGTCGACCCGGGTTCGATTCCTCCGTTCTTCTCGGAGATCCCGGCAAGCTACCAAGAGTATCCCACCTGCACGGCCGAGGCTGGCAAGCTCCCCGTGGCGTATTCGATATACCAAAAAACAGTAACACCAAGTCTCACAATGGAGACCTTACTGGTGCCTGCTCGAGCAAATCGATGAACAATGGGAGGACAGTGCTACAGCGGTACTCAGAGCTTACTGCTGGCACAGTGCTCAGGGCACTGTCCTGGAGCTGCTTGGAAGAGTAGATGTGGGGCCGGGATTGAAACTGAGTCAGCTGCAGGCAAGCATCTTACCCTCTGTACTCTCTCTCTCTGGCCCTAGAATTTTATATTTTTGTTTGTTTTTTGGTCACACCCAGTGGTGCTCATGGCTTACTCCTGACTGTGCTCAGGGGTCACTCGTGGAGGGCTCAGACCGTAGTGGATGCCAGGGATCAAACCTGGGTCAGCTGCATGCTGGGCAGATGCCCTACCCACTGTACTATCTCTCTGGCCCCCGTATTCTAGATTCTTATGCAGCCAAATAGAGCAGCATTTTCTGTTTCTGATTTCCAAGATTTGTCTACGAAGGCCACTGGGGGCTGGAAAGATAGTACAGTGCGTAGAGCATTTGCCTTGCACTTGGCTGACCCAAGTTTGATTTCTGTCACCCTATATGATCCCCTGAGCACTGCCAAATGATCTCTGCATGCAGAGCCAGGAGTGAACCCTGAGCACTGCCGAGTGTGGCCCCAAGACAAAATAAAACAAAACAAAACAAAAAAAGGTCTTCTGTCCTCTAAGATTATGAAGATATTCAGCCATATGTCTTAAGTAACTTGTTTTTGGTTTTTTGAGACACAACTGGTTGTGCTCAAGGCTGTCTCCTGGCTCTGCACTCAGGAGGGGCTCAGGGAATTTGTGATGCCCAGGATTAAATCCCTGGTTGACTTTGTACAAAGCAAGCACCGTACCCACTATACTATGTCCCCAACCCCTTAAGTACTTGCTTTTTTTTTTTTTGCCTTTTGGTCACACCCAGCAATGCTCAGGGGCTACTCCTGGCTCTGCACTCAGGAATTACTCCTGGCGGTGCTAGAAGGACCATATGGGATGCTGGGGATTGAACCTGGGTTGGTCACATACAAGGCAAACGCCCTACCTGCTGTAATATTGCTCCAGTCCCCTGAAGTGACTATTGATTCAAATATTTACATGGAAAGATTTTACTTTTTTTTTTTTTTTTGCTTTTTGGGTCACGCCTGGCAATGCACAGGGGTTACTCCTGGCTCTGCACTCACGAGTTACTCCTGGCGGTACTCAGGGGACCATACGGGATGCTTGGAATCAAACCCGGGTCAGCCGTGTGCAAGGCAAACACCCTACCCACTGTGCTATCTCTCCAGCCCCAAGATTTTACTTTTTGATTTGGTTCGGGGGTGATACTCTCTGGTGCTCAGGGATCACTTCTGGCAGGGCTCAGGGGACCGACCCCAGTCAGCTGCACGCAAGGCAAGCACCTTGTCAGTGTCACTGGACTCTCTTTCCAGGCCCAGAATGATTTTACTTTTAAGTAAAGACTGATTACTAGCAGTAGACACACACTGAAAATACAACAAACCCACAAGTCTTCTGCTGTTTTTTTTTTTCTTTCAGATTCCAGAAATCCCCTTGCTGGAGCTTTGGTTTATTTTTAAATTGAAATGCTTCCTCTTTTTTTTTTTAAGTTCCTCTTTGAAATGAATTGGGTTTTGTTGGATCTCTTTACTTGCTTACTCTGGTAAATGGAGTTTTATCTCTCTCTTTTTGCTTTTTGGGTCATACCCGGGGTGACTCCTGGCGCTCTGCACTCAGGAATTACACCTGGCAGTGCATGGGGGGGCCACATGGGATGCTGGGGCTTGAACCCAGGTGGGCCATGTGCAAGGCAAACGCCCTCCCCGCTGTACTATCGCTCTGGCCCTGAGTTTTATCTTCTTACTGGTCCCCATGCATGCTTGACCCCTAATCCCAAGGCCCTTGCTATCTGAAGCTGTTGTCAGCTGTGTGTGGAAGTTGGTGTTTGCAGGTCCCTGCCCAGAAGCTGGTTTTAATCCTCAGAGTTCTGTCAGCTGCAGGCCCTTCCTGGGTTGACCTGGCTGGGCCCTGCTTCCCAGTACAGGGCTGCTGGATGTGGAATGAAACAGGCAAACCTCTCTCCCCAGCCAGGTCATCCATTGGGTGTCTTAGCCCTGTGGCTTCCTGGTACAGGTCTCTGCTCTGCTCCTGCAGCCTGAGGCTTCTGGGATGATTATAATCCCCCTCCCGCCATATGCTCCAACCTGGCTAAAGTTAGAGCCTCGTGGGGATAGAGTGATAGCACAGCAGGTAGGGCGTTTGCCTTGCATGCGGCCAACCCAGGTTCGATTCCCAGCTTCCTATATGGTCCCCTGAGCACTGCCAGGAGTAACTCCTGAGTGCAGAGCCAGGAGTAACCCTTGTGCATTGCTGGGTGTGACCCAAAAAGAAAAAAAAGAAAAAAAAGTTAAGAGCTGGGGCCGGAGTGATAGCACAGCGGGTAGGGCATTTGCCTTGCACGCGGCCCACCTGGGTTCAATCCATGGCATCCCATATGGTCCCCCAAGCACTGCCAGGAATAATTCCTGAGTGCAGAGCCAGAAATAACCCCTGAGCACCGCTGGGTGTGACCCCCCCCCAAAAAAAGTTAGAGCCTCGCTAGTTACAGGTTTGTTCTGCCACCTCAGGGATATGCCACTCCGGAGGCATTAATGCGCCACGGCCCCTTACCCGCTTACTTTATGTTAAACACAGAACAAGCCTCACACAGGCTCCATCGCCCGTCCCGTCCCAGAGTTCACAAGACCCCGAAATGCTGTCTCCTTTAACAACAGCTCCCACGTCGTAACCCCATTGCCTCCCTTCACTTCCAACTCCATTGTATTTTGTGCAAAGTGATGACTTCTGACCAAGAGGTCAAAACTGTAAGTGAAGTCCCCCCCCACCCCCCTGCAACCATTGCACCACATTTTGGGGAAGTGTGCAAATTAAGAAGTGAAAGCTGCCTCCGGAGCCTGGTTCTCCCCCGCCCAGGGCACGGCTTCCTGCAGACTGGGCCTCGACACGCAGCGCGTGCAGGCTCAGCCAGTTGCACACACCGACGCCGCCCCAATCCGCGCTCACGGAGGGGTCCTCGCTTCCCCCTAAATTTGTCCTGCCTCTGGGTCTCAGAATTAAGGCCGGCCCCAGGCCCGCAGGGAACGTTCGGGAAACGGTCTCGGTGGGGGAGGGGGCGCAGAACGGACCGTGCGTCCGGGTGGAGGCCGCGCGCGGCCAGACCGCGGGCAGAGGCAGGCTGCGGGGAAGGGGCGCGGGGCGTTCCTCCGCTGTCCCTCAGCAGGCGACCCCAGCCCCCCTCCTGGGAGGCCCGGACCCCCTCCCCAGATGGGCGCGCTCCGGGCCGCTGCTCCGCGCGCCCACGAGGTGGCGCTCGCAGGTTTCGCTCGGCGCGGGCGGGGCGGGGCTCCCGCCTCCGTCGCTGCAGGGGGGAGGGCGCGGGGGGTGGGGCGCTCATTGTAGGGTCAGAGAATACCGGGGCGCAGTGGAAACCGGAGCGAGTTGTTGCTCTGCACTGCTAGATTGGGGTGTTGAGCATCATGAGGTCCTCTGGCTCCGTTTGGTCAAGGCCAGCCCCGTCCAAGCCCAGCTGGTCATGGATAAGGGGCTCTGGGACGCCTGGGTGACCAGCGCCCCTCGCCCCCCAGCTGGGGGATGTCCCCTCAGATTCACATAGAGGGGCACCTCGGGGAGCTGGCCTTCGCTCCCCGTAGCGTGGGGGGACAGGTGCCCTTAAAAACGGGCTCTGGGGCCTGAGGAGCCACAGCACCTGGGCCGTGTGTGTGTGTGTGTGTGTGTGTGTGTGTGTGTGTGTGTGGTGTGTGGAGGGGGCCCCCGCAGGTCCTGAACAATCTTAAGGGTGGGAGATGTGCTCTGAGCATGGCAGGGAAAGGGGGGGCTCTCTTGGTGGGGGTGGGGTAGCAGATCCCACTGCTAACCTGTGTGTGTGTATATGTGTGCGTGAGACCTGAGCCTGTGTGTGTGTGTGTGTGTGTGTGTGTGTGTGTGATAGCAGAGCACAACTACTAACCTGGGGGCCCTGTGTGTGTGTGTGTGTGTGTGTGTGTGTGTGATAGAAGATTCCACTGCTAACCTGGGGACCCTGTGTGTGTGTGTGTGTGTGTGTGTGTAGCAGACCCCACTGCTAACCTGGGGACCCTGTGTGTGTGTGTGGTAGCAGACCCCACTGCTAACCTAGGGGACTTGGAACAGGGTGCTGGTGGCGGTGGGGTGGGCCCTGGCATTGCCACCGCTCTGGTGGTGTTTGCCAGGCTCTGCGGAAAGCAACTCTGCTGAGGCCTGGGGAACCGGGTGCGGCTAGGAAGCCCCCCGGGGGTTTAAAATAAAAACAGGGCCAGAGAAGTAGCACAGGAGTAAGGTGCCCACCCTGAGCCAGCCTGGTTCGATCCCCGGCAACGCATGGGGTCCCCTGAATTACACCAGGAGCGACCCCTGAATCCAGAGCATTGAACGGTGCTGGGGGTGCACCCAGCCTCCCCCAAAATTCAAAAAATAAAACTAAAGGTTTATGACGGGTGCGACTCCTGAGCACTGCAACTTAAACTGCGCCCGGGCCGCAGCAGGGAGCACGAGCCCTGCAGCACGTGCGAGGATACCGTAGCGACGGGTGCTGAAAGCTCGCGAGAACCCCAAGGAAAGACATGTAAACCTCACGAGAACCGCGCAAATCTCGCGAGAACTGCAAGGAAAGATGTGCAAACCTCATGAGCAGCGTGCGTGATGGTGGGTGTGCAGACCTCGTGAGCACTATAGCCAAGGGTATGCCCCCCCCATCGTCAGTAGCAATGAAGGGAAGGGGGGAAAGGGAGTAAAAAGTAATACAAATAGGTGTAGCACTGTAGCACTGTCTTCATGTTGTTCATTGCTCCAGCGGGCACCAGTAACGTCTCCTTTGTGAGACTTCTTGTTACTGGTTTTGGCATATCGAATACACCACGGGGAGCTTGCCAGGCTCTGCTGTGCAGGTGGGATACCCTCGGTAGCTTGCCGGGCTCTCTGAGAGGGGCGGAAGAATCGAACCCGGGTTGGCCGCGTGCAAGGCAAATGCCCTACCCGCTGTGCTATGGCTCCAGCCCAGATAGGTGTATATTTTCTTTTCTTTTTGGGTCACATCTGGTGATGCACAGGGGTTACTCCTGTGGAGTCTGGGCAATCAGCATGGGGAGAACTCCCCCATGGGTCTGGGGAAGCCCTGGGAGTGCCTTGGAAACCGGGGGAGGGGGGCAGGGGTGGAGGGAGCTGCCCAGTGGGGCACAGAGCGGGGAGCAAGGAGGCTGCCTCACCCTGCTTTGCTCTTCCAGTTAGGGGAACTCCTGGCCGCGGTGCTCCTTAGCGCCGCCTTCCCTGCGGTGATAAGGAGGAGATCCTGGCACCGTCGGAAGCCCCCCGGCTGTCCCGGGACCCAGCTCCAGGGAGCTTGGGGCGAGGAGAGGAGCCCGAGGGACAGACAGAGCTGGCACTCAACCAGCCAATGACAGGTGGGTGTGGCTACAGAGGAGGAGGCAGCGTGTGCGGCTGCGTGGGGCTGTGTCACGGGGTGCTGGGAGGGTTAATGTGTCAGACCCAAGAGTGATGAAGAGGGGCTGGAGAGAGAATGCCAGGGTTCGGGTCCTCTCTTTGCCTCTGCTCGACCCCAATTCTGTTCCTGGTACATTGTCCTCCGAGCATCGCCGGTTGTGGCCCTAGAGGCCCCCCAAGAACCGTGGGGGTGGCCCAGGTTTCCCCTGCACTGCAGGGCCCAAACAGCATCGCCTTCTCGGGCCTTCCCTCGAACCCCTGCCCAGTCAGCTGAGAATTACTGGGAGAGACCCCCAGGGTTCTGGAGCAGCTCTTGGAAGCACCCGGTCCCCATAAAACACAGAAGCAACGACATGGGGATTGGAGGCTCCAGTGGCGAGGAGCGACCGTCCCAGCCCCCCGCAGCCCCCATCCCCTGCCTGGCTGTCAGAGCCACCAGCATGGGACACGCCCCTGGTCATGAGGTGTTGCCATCAGAGAAGGTGGGGCCCGGAGCAGGCTGGAAGGTGCTGGGACAGGTGCTGCCAGGTGCAGTAGGGACCGTCCTCGCGTGCCCTCACCCTGGGCGTCTGGGCTCTGCCCGGGGCTCCTGCTGCTTGTCACGAGCAGTGAGTCACGCAAGATGCGAAGTGCCGTGACAAGCTGGGTCCCATGGGTGCCAGAGGCGAGCTGGCTACGCAGATGGGTCACTCCCTCATGCCACCAACTGCTGTGGTCTCACTGATGTTCCCACTTGCTGCCAGGGGCTCCTCGGACTGATGGAGCAGGTCGGTTTGCACAGGGATTGCTGTGATTGGGGAGAGCTGCGGACAGTTGCTGAGGTGTTGCTCACCCAAAGGGTGGGCTTGAGGAAGGGGTTCACTTGGTGGGAAAGGGGTGCAGCTGTGGGTACAGCATTCAGTTGTCCTGCAGCTCTGAGCCCCAGAGCTCACCGTGGAGAGACTTAGCCTTGGGGTGGCACAGGGCAGCCTATTGTGTCACAGAGGGGTGGCAAGGACTCCTGGGGTACACTTGCTCTGGGTGTGTGAGTGTGTGTGTGCATAGTCACGTGTGAATGTGTACATCCAAGGGTATGTACAGGCAGTGTGTATGCACACAAATGTGTGTGCAGGTAAAGGTGAGTGCCGATGAGGGTGTGCAGGTGAGTGTGTGTACAGGTGAGGGTGTGTACAGGTGAGTGTGTGCAGGTGAGTGTGTGCCGGTAAGGGGGTGTGCAGGTGAAGTTGTATGCAGGTGAGGGTGTGCAGGTGAGGTGCATGTGTACATGAGTGTGCTATACATGAGGGTGTGTGCAGGTGAATGTGCTACATGTGAGGGTGTGTGCAGATGAGGGTGTTACAGGTGTTTGCAGGTGATGTCCAGGTGAGGCTGTGTGTGGGGGTGTGTACAGGTAATGGTTTGTTCATGTGAGGGTGTTCGTGTGCAGGTGAGGGTGTGTGCAGTGAGTGTACATGCAGATGAGTGTGCATGGGCGTGCACACGCGTTAGCATGTAGCATGTATGTAGAATCATTCAAATATGTTCCTGTGCACACATACATGTGTTTCCCCTGCATGTGGGATATTATCTGTGTAGGTGCACATGCACACACGTGTGCACAGATGTGAGTGCACGCGCAGCTGCACGTTGTCACGCACCATCTTGGCTGGCGCATGGCCGGCGGTCCATAGAGGCAGATGTAGCCACTATTCCTCAGCCCCTATGGTGGGCACAGACCGGGTGGGGTGCTCTGTCCAGCGCAGGTGAGGGGGTTCCTGTGCGTCAGTAAGGGGGAGGGCGATGGCCCCCGGGGGGTTCTCCAGGTGGGGCTCGCACAGTGCCTGGGTCTAGTGGAGGCGGGAGTGACTTGTCTCCATGCTGCTGATGTGTGGGGACCGGCAGGCTGGTGGCTCACGTCTCCCTCCGCACAGTGGCCCTCAGTGACCGACACCTGTCCTGGACGGTGGCCCTGGGCCCCGCTGGCACGGAGGGAATGAAGGCCAGTGCCCTGGCTCCTGGAGGGAAAGCACTTGTTGTGGGACTGGGTTCTCCAGAATCGTCCATGCTCAGCGGGGCCGGCTCAGCCCACAGCCGTCTTCCTGTTCTTCCCTTGCTCCCCAGAGCCTGCCCACGGCTACTGCCCACCTGCTCACATGCCCACTAGCCCCTGCCCAGCTCCGAGTGGCTGTGAAGCTTCAGGGCATGAAAACTCTTTGGAACGAGATAGGTGGGTCTCCAGCGCAGGTGGGAAACGCTGGCCTGGGGGGAGGGCTGGGCTGTGGGGGCCTCGGGGCTGATGCCAAGAGGGTGAGCTTGGCAGTAACTGACCTTGGCCTTCAGTGAACTCAGAAGAACAATCAGGGCTGGCCCCGGCCCCTGAGCCGACTGTTTGGTCGGGACTGGCCCGGGCCATGACAGGATGCGCTCACCGTGGGACGGGGACATGGTGGGTGTCTCGGAGCTGCAGCTGCCTGGGTGTGCGGAGAAGGGCTCTTCTCTCCCTGCACCTGGGAGGCAGACTGCCCTCCTGGGTGCTCTGTGTCGGCTGAGGAGCTGCTGGACTCCCTAACAGAAGCCGCTGGCTGGTGAACACCATGGGCGAGAGTGGACGGACGAGGGCCTGGAGACCAGTGTTGGTATGCAAGGGGGAGATTCAGGGAAATGTGGTCCCCCTTCAGGTCTCTCAGAGGGCACCTCCTTACAGAGAAGCCCCCTGTAGCAGGTCGCCCCTTTCTCCTCTCTCCCTCCTCCCTCTATTCCTCCTTCATTTCTTCCCTCCTTCCCTCCTTTCTTCCTCCCTTCTCATAAATTTTTTCGGGGGGGGGGCGGTAACAACTAGTGATGCTCAGGGGTTACTCCTGGCTCTGCACTCAGGAATTACTCCTGGCGGTGCTGGGGGACCATCTGGGATGCCGGGAATTGAACCCGGGTCGGCTGCGTGCAAGGCAAACGCCCTCCCTGCTGTGCTATCGCTCCAGCCCCTCTAACTTCCTTCTTAGCTTCCTCCCTCCCTTCCTTCCTCCCTTCTTTCCATCCTCTTTTCATTTTGGAGGCCACACCAGGCCATACTTAGGGATCACTCCTGACAGGGCTGGGGGACCACGTGGCTCTCTGGCTGTGTGCGGGGCCACCACGCTCCCAGCTGTGCTCTCTCCGCCCCCGTGTTTTCTGTCTCTACCGCAGCGCCCCTAATCTCTCATGACTAAGACCCTGTCTTTGCTCTGGAAGTCGCAAGAGTTCCCGAGCGTGTGACGGCCTTCCCCCCACTTCCCTTCCTCTTGCAGCTGTCTGACGGCTGGGGGTGCTCCTGGGCCGGGCATGTCAGCCTCAGTGCTCACGCAGTGCTCTTGGGGTCTTCATGTGCTGTTTGTTTTGCAGCACGTCAGGGGTTCCACGTGGGGTGTGGTGTTCACCCCAGCCTGGCTCCTCTCTGCAGGGCTCTGGGGCTCCAAGAGAGCAGAGCCAGGGGACCCCCTTAGCTCGCATGGCTGGATGTTACCAAGGCTTAACCACGGCGCCATCCTGGCCCTGTGAGCAGCGCTTTAATTCAGCGTGTTAGTCCCCGGCCTTGAGGTATCTCACACGAGGGGCCGGAGCCATGGCACAGCGGGTAGGGCGTTTGCCTTGGGCGCAGCTAACCCGGGTTTGATCCCCAGCATCCATATGGGTCCCTGGAGCACTGGTCGGTGTAATCCCTGAGCAGTGCCGGATGGAGCCAAAAAACAAGTGTTAAATGAGACACAAAAGTGACCTTTTTTTTGTTTTATTTTTGTATTGGGGCCAAGATCACGGTGTTCAGGGCTTACTGCTGGCTCTGAGCTCAGGGGTCACTCCTGGTGGTACTTGGGGACCGTGTGTGGGGCCGGGATTAAAGCCACGTCAGCCACAGGTGAGGCGAACACCCTCCCCACCGCACTACGGCCCTGGCCCCAAAGTGACCTTTCCAGAATCCAGCTGGGTGTTGACAGCAGCCACGCGGGGCGGAGAGGCAGCTGGCGGCTGAGCGCACATGCGTGGCGCATGGCGTGTCCTCCAGGAATTGCCTCTGAGGGGAAGTACCCCGGGCACTGCTGGGTGTGGCCCCCAAACCAGAACAAACGAGGACATGCACGTGGCTGTGCAGTGGTCCCCGCCTCCGATTCTCGTCCTGGGGGAATGGAAACTGCCCCCCCCATTCAACAGGAACGTCCCGACCTGCGCCCCAGCCCGGCCTTTCCTTGCTGCTCCTGGCTTTCTGCGCCCCAGACCCAGACCCGCCTGTTTGTCGCTTAACCACAGACATGGTGACCACTATCAGGATTCCAGCGGTAGGGCGTTTGCCTTGCACACAGCCAACATGGCCGACCCGAGTTCGATTCCTCCGCCCCTCTCGGAGAGCC
>JAOXYA010139052.1:0-10138 GCA_028565675.1 Sorex palustris | reverse complement strand
GTGGGGGGGGGGGGGATGGGGCTTTTGAGCCACACCCGACAGTGCTCAGGGGTTCCTCCTGGCTCTGCACTCAGGGCTCTCTCTTGGAGCTGCTGGGGGACCAGACGAGATGCCGGGGATCGAACCCGGGTCAGTCATGTGCAAAGCGACACCTTCCACACTACTCAGCCCCCAACCAGGCTGTCATGTGTGACTCTCCTCCCGCAGGGCCCCGAGAACATGTGTGTGTGTGTGTGTGTGTGTGTGTGTGTGTTGAGTGGGCACCAGTAACGTCTCCATTACGAGACTTGTTGTGACTGTGTTTGGCATGTTGAATACACCACGGGGAGCTTGCCAGGCTTTGCCATACGGGCGGGATACTCTCGGTAGCTTGCTGGGATCTCCGAGAGGGGCGGAGGACTCGAACCTGGGTCGGCCACGTACAAGACAAACGCTCTACCCGCTGTGCCATTGCTCCAGCCCCACAGTTTATTAAATAAGAAATAAATTAGGGTCGGGGTAACCCTAATATAGAGGGGCGGGTATTGCCTAGCACGTGGCCGACCGGGTTCAATCCCCCAGGAGTGACCCTGAGTGCAGAGACAGGAGTGAGCTCTGAGCACCACGCTTAGCCCCAAACCCCAAACCCCAAACCCCCACGAAGTGTCTGGAAACATGTTCCAGAGACAGAGGCCCAGCACTGGCAGCTTTGGGGACGGGGAGGGGGTGTGAGGGCACTGAAGAAAGCCCAGAACATTCCGGTGAGTAAGGATGAACGTGGGGAGGGGCCTGTCACCAGCTGAGCACACCGCCAGGCCCCGCCTCCGGCTACCTGCTGAAGCTTGAAAAACCTGCCTGGACAGCCCCGGCCAATGGGGCGACAAGATCTGAACCGAGTTCAAAGGCCCGGGCGGTGTCCACGGGTTCCCACGGCCGCACCTGCAGCCCACCCTCTGGCTCAGGGCGGCTCACCCCTGGCCAGGCCCACAGCTCACTCCAGTCCTGGGGGTCCCTCCTGGCAGGGGCACTGTGGGAAACTGAGGCCTAAGCAGGGGGTCTGGGGGTCTGGCGCAGGCTGGATGGAGGGAACCAGACATGAGCTCACAGGCCGCAAAACAGAAGCAAGGACGCGCGGCCGTGAGCAGGGGTGAGGGTGTGTGGGCCTCAAGCAGGGGTGAGGGTGTGTGGGCTGTGAGCAGGGTTGGCAGGGGTGGGGGAGCGCAGGCCGTGCGCAGGGGTGAGGGTGTGTGAGCCTGACTGGGGACTGCCGCCTTTGGTCGCCAGCCACAGGGTCCGCGGTCGGGTTGTGGCCAGCACATAGACCAGGTGAGCCGGCCCCCAGAGACGTGTGCGCGCATCACTGAAGGGGGTCTGGGGTAGGGGCAGGCGCCGGGCCCTGTGCATCTACCCCCAACCTGGGCCCGGTGCCCACCCCCAGGGATGCAGGGCACAGGTCAAAGGGCATGGTGCCCCCATGGAATTACTCTGCTGCTCAGGCCAAAGCTGGGGACCCCCACCCTTGTCTTCCCAGGAGACGCTTCCTCCGACCTCATCTCAAATCTGAGGGGCTCTGGTGATGATGGGCTGGAAGAGGGGCTGAAGACCGACTGACCCCTGGGCTCAGACAACCTGAGCCCCTCCCCCCAGGGCGTGGCTGTGAGGCAGGGCAGGGCGGGTACACAGGAGAAGGGGGGCAGCAGGCAGCTCCTGTCCACACTCTGCCTGTGCAGACAGCCAGGGAGGCCGGCAGGGAGGCCGCCGAGAGAACCTTCCAGTCCCTGCAAGCACTGTGAGCACTCTGGGGTGGGTGGGCTGCCGCCCGGGGCAGCTGGCTCCTGCGGCTTCCAAAATTTGTGGTGGGAGTTAATTCCCCGGGGGCTTCAAGCATGACATCCATGTCCCCAGGGAAAAACCCCACAAAGCTTTGCGGGCTGGCGTCAGTTGGCAGAGTGGGGAGTGACCCACGGGCACGAGTGTCACTCGGCGACCCCAGCCCACACCCCACCTCAGGAGGGAGGGGACTCACTTGTCATCTTTCTCGTAGATGTTCAGCCCGAGGGCGTCCACGCCCAGCCACAGGTCCGTGCCCTTCTTGTTCTTGATCTCGAAGTAGTTGATCCCGTACATCTCCAGGTCCTGGGCGATCTTCAGATACTCCAGCATGGCGCTGTCTCTGCGCGGGAAGAAAGCGGGCAGCGGTGTGAGGGCCGTGGAGACCACCCAGAGGAGCCCCAGGCCGGAGTCCGGCCACCCAGTCCCTCCCTCTCCCGTGACATCCAGCATTTGGACTCCCGCTGTTTCTCTTGGGGAAGGTGGGGGGCAGGAACCCCTGTGCATAAAGCAGGGGGCACCCAGGTTCCCCAAAGTGCAACCACGTTTTGTTTGCTTTGGGGCCATTTCTGGCTCCAAGCTCAGGGGGTCCCAGAGGGCGCACCCAGCAGGCCACGTCATGGAGAGCAAGCTCTGATGTGAGCCTATCACATCCTCCGCACCACAGGGAGGACGGAGGGAGCACTTCCGGAGTGGAGTCCACACTCACTTGAGCATCCCGCGGTGCTCGGCGTGCCACACCTGGATGCGGTCCTCCCACTGGTCCCTGGTGAGCTTGTGCTGGTCCATGACTCTGCAAGAGATGGGGGTGCGGGAGGGGAGGGTCAGTCCACAGCGAGGGCAGCTGCTGTGTCCCAGTGTCCCACCGTGTTGTATCAAACAATCCTTGGTCCCACTCCCCAGCGGTGACAGACTCGGAACCAAGACAGACAAGACTGGCTCTTTGAGGAAGAGCTCTCTGATTGCTCACGGAAGTCTTTGCTGAGACCACCAGTGGCCGACCACAGGGTGGGCATGCCTGGATCAGGGTCACCCGGAACTTGGTGGCTGCCAGGCAGGCTGGGGTATGTGTGCCACCCCCTGTACCCTCCCCGCCGACCCACCTCTGCGGGATGAGCCGCTCGGAGTTGAGGTAGCCGGCCTTGTGTGTGTCCTTGCTGTAGTCTCCGAACTTGGCCTGGACGGCGTAGGAGCCCAGCAGCACGGCCGTCTCGGGCGGGCAGTAGATCTCGTCGCTGAGGATGCCCTCCTTCACTTGCAGGAAGAAGAGCTTCTGTGTGATGTCCTGGATGAGCTCCTCCGACACGTCCTCGGGGTAGAACTTGGCGCGGAACTTGAACTGGAGCGGGTTCTCCTTTTTCATCTCCTGGGCGGACACCTGGGGAACAAGCCAGGCTCTCAGCACCCGGCCCCAGCCAGGTGTGGCCCCACCCGCCAGAGCACCCCTCGGGGCTGGGCCCAGGATTCTACACTGGAGGTCGGCTTCCTGGCATCAAGGACGCAAAGGCCATGCTGTGAGCGGGCAGTCACCGGCCCCTGATTACTAGCCCAGGTTTTCTAGGGATGGAGTGACCACCTTTTTCAGTGGTAAAAAACTGACTTTGGGGGCTGGAGCAATAGCACAGCAGGTAGGGCATTTGCCTTGCATGCAGCCAACCCGGCTTTGATTCCCAGCATCCCATATGGTCCCCTGAGCACCGCCAGGAGTAATTCCTGAGTGCATGAACCAGAAGTAACCCCTGTGCATTGCCGGGTGTGACCCAAAAAGGAAAAAAAAAAGAAAAATGACTTTGGGAACAACCTGCCCGTGTGGCTGGCAGCTGCCCACACGGGCCTTCTGCCCCGTGCCACAGAACCGGCTTTTTATGATTCACCCCCCTGCACCCCAACTAGCCGCCCTCCTGCCCTGTCAGGGACCCAAGGACAGGGATGGGGAGGAAACAGTCAGATGCCACTTCCCTTCGTTACTGTTAGTGGCATTAGCCTGGCTTTCAAATTGGGAGATAATCTAGCGGCAGGCTCCAACAAAGCCCCAACAGGCTTACAAAACAGTGCATGATTCACAGGTTAGAAGATTAACAGTCTCTCAGGCGGGGTGAGGAAGCCCAGAACTTTGCAAAGCAAAGCCCCGGGGAGCCCCCCACTTGGCGAGGATCGAGTTTCCAACCTCCACCCTAGCTGATGGGAAACCCACGACCTTTTAGTCTGCAGAAACTTTTACACAAATAAAAAGGAACAAAACCAAGGGAGGCCAGGCACTCCAGTTGCAGTGTCTGCGTCCCAGAGCCTGCGGGCACTTAACCCCGACGTACCTTTTTATCGAGCTTCAGCCAGGTGGGAAAGCCTTTGTTATCCACATAGTGGAGGCCGAAGTACCACACTTCACGGAGGCCGATGGTCTTCACCACCTACGGGAGACAGCGTGTGTTATGTGTGTCAGTGCATGAGTGTGCCCCACCAGCACACACACACACACACATACACACACACACACACTGACTGCCTGTCGAGCCCAAGGCAGGGATTCCAAGGTGCCAATGTGGGCAGGCACTGCCCGCCTCTTCTCTGCAGGCCAGTGCCCAGCCTTGGAGTGGGTATACTGAGCACCCCGGGCAGAGGGACCAGCCTCCTCTCAGCCTGCAGAAACCTGCAGTTCCCATCTGAAAAAGAGCCTTGGCCCTAGTGGCAAACTTCCCCTGAGCACCACCTGGAGTAATTCCTGAGCACAGAGCTGGGAGTAAGCCCTGAGCACTGCTGGGGGGTTATTAAAAAAAATTCAAGTTGGAAGCAGGAAAGCAACCTGCTGAACATCCTCAAAGAGGGCTTAGAGGGCTTTGCTGTGGGATTTTAAGTCCCACGACAAATAAAACCTGAAAAGTAGGTGACCATTGTCCAAAAATAATACTTCTAGTGAATGTGAAGGGAGCAAGGGCTGAACACACTCGAGCCGACCAATCAGGTGTCCGGACACACTCGAGCCGACCAATCAGGTGTCCGGACACACTCGAGCCGACCAATCAGGTGTCTGGAACACTTGCTCCACTTCCAATCCGAAGCGGCAGAAGTCAGTTTCTAGCGCCCAGAGTCCAGGCCTGGCCAGACCCTGCCCCTAAAGCGGGCTGCTCCTCCAGTGGGGGTGGGGGTGGGGGTAGGTGGCTGTCACCAGGCTTCCGTGGGTCACAAGGAGAGGAGAAGATTTCTCCTTTTTTCCAGCCTTACTCGGGAGACCTTGCTGAAGCCCGGCTTACCCAGCTGGAGCTTTCTAGAAGGTTCTGACAGAGAAGAGCAAGGCTCTATGCCAAGCAAAGACATGGATATGTGGAGGGACAGTGTCAGGGTTGGGGACAGCATGACAGGATGGGCAGGAGTATCCTCACCACCCTGGAGTGGCCAAGGCCGGACAGGCAGAACTTGGGGCTGTGGGTGAGTGGGGTCTGCCCGGGGTTTCTCTGGCACTGTCGGGGTGGTGCTGGGACACCCAGGAGACCAGGCACTGGTTCTGCGCACGTGTCCTTTAACCCAACAGCACAGGGCTGAGGCGCCCACAGCCGCCTGTTCCGTCCCTGGCAGTGCAGTGCTCCGGGTCACTCCTGGGTGGAGCCGAACCAAAGATGAACAGGCAGATGAAAAGCAAAAATGGGTCTGGGGTCCTGGGGCACCCCCCAGAGCTGCCCGCGCAGCCTCTCCCCTGCCCGTGCAGCCTCTCCCCTGCCCGCACACTCCACCCTCGCTGCAGGCTGACCTCTGGGGAACCTTTAGATTCCTGCCCCAAGTCCAGCCCCACCGGGCCGTAAATCCTTATCCTTAGTGGGCGAGGCAAGAAGGGGGTGCCCTCCACGCCATGGCACCGCGCGGGCCGAGGGGCGTGGCCGAGCAGCCCGGGGGCAGGCGGGCAGGCACACCCTGGCACCCTCAGCCACACTCCTCCAGACTGCTCCCCAGAGCGGGCTCCGCCTGTCCACTGGCTGGGAGAGAGAAAGGTGATGGGAGGGGGTAGGCGGGCCCCCCAGGCAGCCCACCTACATGGGTACCAAACTCAGGTCATTTCTGGGGGCTCTCAGCAGCCCCACTGGACCCAGCACAGATGCCCCCTACCCGCAGAGCCGGGAGCTAGCTGCCCATGAAGATCACCGCTATGCCTCGCTCTCCCACCCGTCAGGAGGGTCCCCGTCATGCCCACAGCTGCGAGGAGAGCAGAAGGCCACCCAGTCCCAACAACACCCCAAGACTCAGTGTCCAGTCTGCAGAACCCCGAGAGCCTGCACACAGCCGGGCAGAGCAGTGAGTCCTGGGCTGCTCAGGGCCTGTCGGTTCAGCTCCCTGCTCCCACGAGGGTCCCCCTGAGAACCACCCCCTTCCCGCTAGGAATCTGACCCCAGGGGTGAGATGCGCTTTAGTGGGATCTCGGGGTGCAGGGTGTGAGACACCTCCAGGTGCCATGCAAATGCCCACTTTGGGGTTTCTAGTGCCAATGAGCATAGCCCCGACCTTTGCCCTCCCCCTGCACTGTCCCACACCTAGGGATGGGGACCTCTGCCAGGGGACAACTTCAGGGTCACTCGAAGCATCTGCACCCCCAGCCCTGGGTGGGGAGTCCGGGGCTGCTGACTCCCTCCGGCAGGCCGGCTCTCATCCTTCCCTGTGCCCAGTGCCAACCAGAGTGAGCTGGGGACTCCTGAGACCCAGGGTAGGGAGGGTACAGTGCTGAGGGGCAGCAGGGTGGCAGGTCCTGCTCACAGAGGCTGGACCCACTGCCACCAGGGAGACAGTGGCGGCTGGCAGCAAACAAAACCCTCCCGCGGGTGAACAGCAACTGACCTGGTCGAACAGCTGTTTGCCGGTGGTGTTGGGCTGGATGGCAAATTCCAGCTCCGCGTCCATGGACGTGACCCGGACATTGATCTGAAAAACAAGACAGGAGGTGAGCCGCTCGCAGGTCTCCACAGAATTGCACGCGGACAGCCCTGCCCACGCCACTCACCATGTGCAAAGACACACGTGTGAGAGCATGCACATGGCCCCGAGGCTTGGCATGTAGCCACACACGTGGCTGGTGGGGCTCAGCACGCATGTACACCTGCATGTGTAAGCACCCCAAAGGCGAGCCTACATATGCACTCTGCATGGGAGGTCATACTCGCCCATGCAATGAGCCTCGCTCTCTGCCCACAAAAGCAGAGATTTTCTCAGACACCATCTGCTTGGACCCTTCCAATGGTCGGTGGGCAGGAGACTCCTGAGAACTGACCGCAGTGGTGAGTGCAGGGAGAGGAGGGGCCCATGGCCAGGATGCTCAGTGGGAGAAACGGCTGAAGACAGCTCTCAGGGAGTGCTAATCAGAGGGGGGTTAGGCAGCGGAGACACGGCAGAGGTGTCCAAATGCAGAGTAAGACAAGCACACGGCACAGACCAGGGTGCGAGGAGCTGAGATGCACCCCAATGCCTGGGTGCCCGTGTCCCCGTGGGCCTGTGAAAACCCATTTCAAATTCCTAAGAAAAGCCAGAAGAATCGGATGAGGAGCTTGCAAAGTCGATGTAATTACCTCCTCATCCCAGAGGGAACCCCCACATCCACGGCAAAGGTTCAGAGAGGTTTCCGGGGGGCGAGGGGGACGGATCTCTGGAGCACGCCCCGCCTGGACACCACAGAAGGTCCTGCCCTCCGGTCTCCTGAACCCAGCACTGCCCGGCTCTGCTCTCCCGGCTTGTCGTGGCCTTTGGGATGGAAACTCAAGCACATCGCAGTAACCCAGGCTGGGGGCCCCAAGCCTGCCCCAGACGCCCACCAGCACAGACCAGCACAGACCAGCACGCAGGTCTGCCCCAGCCCCCCAGCACTCTTGGTGGGTGTGCCCAGGCCATAGTCCTTATGATGCCAGGGTGCCGCCCAGCAAAGATGGGGCCACAAGGACAATAAAACCGGGACCGGCAGTGGGTATTCCCTGCACTGCTCATGCCCCTGGCTCAGGCTAGAATGCCCCAGAATTTCTTACTTTTAACAGCTCCCTAAGGTTGTAGATTGCTACCAGTATGTACCCGACAGTCTTCACCCACAGGCTGGGCAGGAAGGTGCGAGGTGCAAGGACAGGTGTGCTAACACTGTGCAATGGCCAATCACGCGCACGTGTGTGTGTGTGTGTGCGTGCGTGTGTATGCGCGTCCATCCATACATCCATTCTATTTGCCCCAATGTCTCACAGGTCTGGCCATCAGCAGTCTCCATTTTGCAAGGCCAACTCAAGTACTAGAGTGCTTGGCATTCCTGAGCCTCCAACTGGATCCAGTGTCCCTGTCCCATGGAAAAGCATGTCTCCATGCACACACAACACACAACACACACTCTCTCTCTCTCTCTCTCCAAAACTCAGAAAGAGAAGACAACAGTAGCTTCTTCCTCCCTGCTCTCGTTCTCTTTTGCGAGGGACTTTTCCACACATATCCCGGCCCACAGCTCCAGGGCCATGGGGAGATGCCGGCTCCCATTTACTGAAGCACTAAAGCCTTTCCTCTTCCTTGTTCCAGGGGTCCACAGGAAGCAAGTGTTTTTAGTGCTCTAGAGACTGTTTTTGCACAGAAAAGAGGTGGGCGTGGCTGCCACACACTCAGAGTGGTCCCTCGGGAAAGCCGGGTCCCAGGCATCAGTGGGCCTCCAAACGCAAACTTTGGGAGAAAGGGTGTGTGGTGGCTCTTTGCCGCCTGGCTCGCCCTGATCATACACACCTTATCGGGACCACGTGTGCGGAAGCGGAGCTGCTAAGCGCCTGCCCCTCCTGTGGCAGCACCAGGGTCCTTGGTATCTTCTTTTCAGTCTCTTAGTTGGGTATGGACAGGGCTGGTGATTAAATAATTTTGGTCTCCTGGGACTGGAGCAATAGCACAGCGGGTAGGGTGTTTGCCTTGCACATGACCGACCCGGGTTCAATTCCCAGCATCCCATATGGTCCCCTGAACACCGCCAAGGGTAATTCTTGAGTGCAGAGCCAGGAGGAACCCCTGTGCATCGTCGGGTGTGACCCAAAAAGCAAAAAAAAATTTTTTTTGGTCTCCTGCACCACCCCCACCTGCACACACAGAGTGTATGAAGATTTAATAATTCATGTGTCTCCTCCAAATGCTACCCTATGAGCGCTGAGACACAGGTCATCCTGGGAGTTCAAGTCCAGCAAAGGAACCAAGGAACTGACGCTCGGGCTGGCCAGCACCCATGGGCGTGAAGCCTCCCAGAGAAAGTGTCGCACTCCCCAGGTTCTGGGTCTCCGCCCAGGAATCTGCAGTTTTCATTTCATTGTTACTTTTATCGGTCACACCCAGTAGTGCTCAGGGCTTACATCTGGCTCTGTGCTCGGGGAGCACCCTGGGTTGGCCACATGCGAAGCAAGTGCCTTACCCGCCGCTGTTCTATCTCTCCAAGCCCCTCAGCAGTTTTTAAAGCCACTCAAGCAATTCTGAGGACAGGGCCACCTGCAGGCCCAGGGAACCCTGCACTCAGGGCGAGCGCCTGGACACCAAGCTGAGGGTGTGTTCCCCCTGGGTCAGAGCCCCACTGGACCAGGTGTCTGGAGATGCCTTCCGGCTCTGACACGCAAGGACTGAGTCAGAGGATGAGATGCAGATAGGAGGGCAGGGGCCGTGGGCAGGGCAGCAGGCATCATCTCTGCCGGGAAGGCTCGGAAGGGGCAGGCCCAGGAGGGCAGCCCATGCGGCCAAGGTCCCTTCGCAGTCAAAGGTGCTAAGCCCTCGACAAGCCAGCTGACAGCCTGTGCCAGCCTCCGGGCTGGGCACCAAACGCAGCTAGCCTGAGACCAGGGCACTGGCCGGACACTCCCCACCGCCCCGTGGCCTGGCCACGCCCCTGCCTCAGCCCACGCATCATCTGAAGAACCCACTTCATGGTGGTTTGTAAAATGAAGGAGCTAGCACTAATTTAGGAGTCTTCCAGATCTAAATCCTGTCATTTAGAAACCACTGAGTGCGTGCTGGCACTTCTGAGTCAGGCTCTGGGGACCCTGCAAAATTATCTATCTGGCCTTGAAAGGGAGAGGGATCAAGAGTTGATGGGACCCGGGATTGAGTGAGGTCAGGTAAATTAAGGTTCTTGGTAGTATACCACACCCCCCCCCCCACCCAGCCCATTCTTTAACAGAAAGTCTGAGAGTCTCTGCCTTGACGGTGGAAATTGTGAAATCCCAGAATAGTGTCAAATCACAAATCACAAAAATCCTGTTAGTCGTCGATTGGTTCGAGCAGGCCCCAGTAACGTCTCCTTCATCCTAACCCTGAGATTATATTCAAGGCTCTTTAGGAGAATGAGACCCATCATTGTTACTGG
>JAOXYA010139043.1:0-10138 GCA_028565675.1 Sorex palustris | reverse complement strand
GCCGCTCTTCCAGCTTTCCAGAACCATCAGAGTCAAGCCCAAGCCCACACCCCTCCCCCATTTCCTAGGCCTGTTGGGAAAACGCTGCCTTTGCCCACAGTCCAGGCTGCTCCTGACAAGTCCCGCTGGCTCCTTCTCACATCGATGTTAAAACAAGAACCTTTGTTTTCTGACCCCCTGACGGCACCAGGCTCTTTCCTATCCTGTTGGCTTTAGCTTTCTTCCTCCCTCTCCTTTAGAAAAGCCTTAGAGTCCAGGCGATAAGAATGGCGAAGAAACACACACACACACACATACATACACACACACACACACACACACACACACACACATCACTGCTCTCTTAGGCTGCCTGACACTTCTGTTTGCCGCCTCCCCCAGGAAGCCTAATGACATTCCCGAAGGCGGTAGAGGAGAGCTGGTGGTTGCCATGGGAACCGGGCATCAGCTCCAGAGCCAGCCCAGAGCCCTTGAAAGCTGCTGGGATTTATTGCGGTGGCTCTGGAAGCAGAGTGGCTGTAAGGTGTGTGTGAGTGTATGTGTGTGTGCATGTGTGTATGTGTGAGTGTATGTGAGAGTGTATGTGTGAGCATGTATGTGTGTGACTGTGCATGTGTGTCTGTGTATGTCTGTGTGAGCATGTATGTGTGTGTCTCTGTGTGTGCATGTGTGACTGTGCATGTGTGTGTTTGTGTAACTGTGCGTATGAGCGCGCATAGGTCACCCACGGAGCCGACTGCTAACATCAGAGCCTGCGTGACGGTTACCCCCAGCCCAGTGAGAGAGAGGCCCCATGTCAGCGAATTACAGTGCGGCCCTTCCTCTCTGCCACAGCGCTGTTATTTCCGAGATTTTAAATCGTGAGAAGGAAATTGCTCCTTGGTACGGGTGGAATGAAGCATTAGGAGTATTTAGAAGTGGGGTGGAGAGATAGTACTGGGGGTTAAGTTGCTGGCTTTGCGGGCAGCCAACCATCACTCTATCCCCAGCACCACATAGGATCCCCCAAGCTCCTCCAGGAGTGATCCCTGAGCACTCTCGGGTCTGGCCCAAACCCCAAGCCCCTGTGTATTTAGAAGGGACTCAGGGCAGTGACTGGTCTCTCCTCCCCAGGAGTTCTCAGTCGTGATGGGCGCTGAGGTGTTCTTTCTGTCACTATCCTGAGGTTTCGGGGAACTCCTAGCCCCTAAGCCTTCTCCCCCTTTTTAAAACCTACCCAACACTTGACAGACCCTTGGTGGGTCAGAACCAGCCACCCCCCAGCACCTGGAGCTCTCCCGGCCTCACCTGGGCAAAGATGGTTCCAGAAGTTTCTGGTCACTGCCTTGCTATGGAATGGGGGTGGGAGGTTGCAGGTCTCAGTCAGGGCTGTGGGTCTCCTCGGCCGCACCCTGTTAAGAACCCCACCAACCCTCTAGCACCCCAAGATACCACACCACTGTCTTAGAGCTCTGAACAGCGCCATCTGCTCCCCCCAAGGCACTTGGACCCCAAGTCCAATTATCCAGTGAATTCCCAAGGGGGGTCTCTGCAACACCCACATCCTGCCTGTCTGACTTGTTAATAACCGCCACCCACTGAGAGATTATTTTAATCATCATTAAACCTCAGGACAATGGCTTATTTTCAGATTAAAAAAAAAAAAGACAAACTGATAATGAATGACTGGCCCGGGGTCCCCACGTAGAAATGTGAGAATGGGATTTGCACACAGACTCCCCAGCACGGCCCCAACTGCCCGGCATGTCACGTCCACCCCCAAACGTGGCAGGAGACACATGAGGCCTGGAGAGGCAGTTAGCATCTAGAGGTCACGGCTGGCAAGTGACAAGACACGGCCTGTGGCCAGGACCCCAAACCCGGGTCCCGACTCGCCCCTCCACTCCTGTCCATCTGCTCTGCCATCTGTGCCCGACACGTCCTGCCCAGCCTGGTCACTGCAGGCGTCCGCTCCACGCGGCACATCTGTGCCCTGGCAGGGTGGAGCTGTCCGTGGAGCGCCCGCTCTCTCCCTCTGTGCCAGCTGGAGGACATGGTGAACTCCTGGGGGGTTCCCAGACCCAGCCCAGGACGCAGAGCCTTAGTTTCCCGTCCCAGCTACTACCGGCAGCTTCACTGTAGCCGTCTCCAGCCTGTAGTTGAAACATTCCTGCAAATTCCCAGGCTTTTCCTGAGACTGGGGAAGTTTATAATTTCCCCCAAGCCCATCAATTCTGCCCCAGAGCTGGGTGCCCAGGAGATTAGTGATAACGGGGCGGTACCTGGCAGACTGGAAGATACAGAACCGAGAAGGGCATAAGCGTCTCCGCCAGCCAAGAGGGAAGAAAAGCCGCACGTCTTATTCTAGCAGACACAAACATGCCTGAATTAACGACCTTCTGGGAAATATGAGCACCTTCTGTACTCGGATAGTCACACAGAGACCCTATGAAACGAGCCTCTCTTCGCTGGGTTCTGGTGTATGTTCCTCCCCAATGGCACGTTTCTCTCTCTTCTGCCCTTTCAATCCACTTTTCTAATTCCGACTCTGAGCCTGAGCATCCTTATAAGCCAATATTTTCATTCCTGAAAATGTTGGCGACCCCGAGGACCGTGGTGGACACACAACCCGGAGAGGGAGCTGACCAGGGCGGATGCATTTCCTCAGCCCCGCCTGGGAGTCCGGGAGCCCCTGACCACCGGAGCAAGGAGCAGAAGGCGGGCGTGGCGTGGCGGGTGGGGGTGGGGCTATTTGCCACTCGAGTGGATGGTCCAGGCTTTATCTGGAACCCGCCCCCACTAGCCTGGGCGCATGGCCTGGCCTAGGAACCTCGGCAGCTCGCACCCTTGGAAAGAGAAGCCAGGGTCCTCTGCGAGTGTCCCAGGCAAGCAGGCGTGAAGGGAGGGGGCGGGCTTGCCCCTCACCTGAGCCCCTCCCTGCACCTCTGCCGCTCTGCCTGGCAGGCCCTGTAGATTCCCAGGAGAAACTGTCCTGTCCGACTGCAGAGGGAGACGGTGACCGGGGCCGCCTGGCCCTGACTTGGTTCTCGGGGCATGCCGGGGGAGACTCACAAGCCCTCAGAACGGGGAGCACCTGGGCACTGGGGCTCGTCCTCTGTCTGCGCCCCCCCCGCCCCCTGCCTTGCAAACAGACCGGAAATGGGGCCTGATGGGGAATGGGCTGCCGTCCCGTGTCACCCGGGCACCAGACGACAGTTCCTGACGCGTGGGCAGCGAGGAGGTGTTGAGGGGAGTTTATTAGGGAGTCATTGCTCAGGCCGCCACTGGCTCTGCACTCAGGGGTCACTCCTGGTGGGCTCGGGGGACTCCAGGGGGGGCCTGGGATTGAACCCGGGTCTGCTGTGTGCAAGGCAAGTGCTCTCCCCGACTGTCCTATCTCTCCAGCGCATGGGAATCTCTTTAAAGTGCCCAAAGCGAGCAGGATAGGTCAGTGATAGGTCATGCCGGTGCCAGCGGGCACTCCATGGATGCCAGGCCTTGCGTGCCACCCAGTCCACTGCACGGCGACCACAAGAAGCTTCATGTTCCCCTCCATGCTACAGTGGAGCACAGAGAGGTCGTGCCAGCTGCCGAGGTCACACAGCACATGCCAGACCACCAGATTCCAAGTGGCGCCTCTCCTTAGCTGGGGTCTCTGTGCAAACACCCCAACCCCGGACTAACCACTCTCGAGCTTGAATCCAAACATGCCCAGGGCCCTGGGGGAAGGCCGGGGAGGGGAGGAGGAGAAATGGCACTTTCCATCCGCAGTGTGTCACTGCGTCCCTCCCTGCCGGCGCTGGCTTAATGCTCATTCAACAAAAGTAAAAATGAATCCATCAAAGGCTTGACGCCTTGCCGGGGTAGCCTCCTCCGCAGGCCCTTCCCTGGAACGCGGGTGTTTAAAGCAGGGGCTGCAGCCCCTAGAGCAGCCGGGAAAGAGGCCCCGGCCCTGCACGCGGCAGACAGGGTGTCATTCCTCGCGTGAGAGTGCCCTGAGCACCTCCAGGTGGGGCCCCCTCCCTCCATGGCAGAGCGGCGGTGTGTGCCCAGGAAAGGAGCTGCCCGTGGTCAGGGAAGCGAGTCGCTGGCGCACGGGCAGGCAGGTGAGGTCAGCTCTTGCTTCCTCGCCGAGCAGAGAATCCAGTCAGCCTGCCGCTTTTTCCTTTCCTGCTCTGGTCCACAGCCGCCTGCTTGCCCAGCGCCAGGGTAGGGGATGGGTGGACACTTCGCCGCTGACAGCACCGGGCACTGGGCCGCCCGGGACTCTGGCCAGCTTAGCTACGCGAAAGGAACAGGAATCTTTTCTGCTGAGGTTTTGTACATTTTCTTTGTCTTGATGAATGAATGAATTTTTTCTTTGTTCCTTCTTTATTGGTTGATTGCCCACCCTCTCCTCGGCCCTCCCCCACTCCAAGCAGCAGACTCAGGCCTTGGGCAGGCTATGGGGACCCACAGGGAAGGGGACAGAAGGGAAACAGGCAGGCGAGGGGAGGAATCTGACCCTAAGGAAAGGGGCCGGGCCCGAGCGGGGGTAGAGCAGGGAGGGTACTGGCCTTGCAGGGTGCCGACCCGGTTCCATCCCTGGCATCACCTACGGTTCCTGAGCACCACCAGGAGTGATCCCTGAGTGCAGAGCCAGGAGTCAGCCCTGAGCACTGCCTGGTATGGACAGAAAAAGAAAATGGAAAGAAAAAAAAGGGAGGGGGGGTGGAAAGAGAGAGGGGAGGGAGAGAGGGAGAGAGGGAAAGAGAGAGAGAGAGAGAGAGAGAGAGCGCCATGAGGATGGGATGCCACAGGGCTGCCTAGTGGGCTGGATTCGGTCGGAGGAGGAGGAGGGAATCCCAACATTCCCAACACCAGCAACAATCACCCCACATCGTCCGCGGCTTTCCTGGCCAGCGCTCTTGGAGCACAGTAGAGGAGTGCTCCCACCACCCACTCTGTGTGAAGGGTAGAAGGGGCGGGCACCTTCCTCTCTGGAAGCCCCCTGCCGCCTTCTCCGAATCTGGCCTTCTCCCTCCAGCCCCTGGCTTGCTTTTGTTTTTGTTTGAGGGCTCGTGGGGAGGGACTGGGAGCAGGTCACACCCACCAGTTCTCGGGGGTTACTCCTGGCAAGGCTTCAGGGGTCCAGTGGGGGTGCTGGACGAGCCCGGGTCGTTCACATGCCAGGCAAACACTGTCACCGGCCCCAAGCCACTGGCTTCCATCGTAGCTGCTTGAGGACCATCCCCTGGGCACCCAGCCCGGGTGGGTCGAGGTTCCTTGCAGAGTTATCTCCGGGGAACCCCAGAAAAGCCTTTGCTGGGCCTTAGAGAAGAAGAAGGATCACATAGGCACGTCTGCCAAAGCCATGGCCACAAGCCAGTGGACCCCATGCGGCTGTCCGCAGGACACTTTCTTCCCCAGGCTTAGGGTGAAGTTTGGGAAGAGAAAATGGAGAGGGAGAGGAAGGGTCCCCACCTCCCAATTCTGTGCCGAGAGCCACAGGGTTGGACCTGGCTGACATCAGCCAAGAAGACTCTGTGGCCACTTTGGGCCTCGCGTCCCCGCAAGCCTGCAGACACCAGGCTTGTCCGGGTCCCTGACAGGCCACATGCAGGCCAGAGAGGTGATTAATTAGAGGAAGGGGGTTCTCCCCCCCCCCCCACACCCGGACACTCTCGGCAGGGAGGGTAATTGGATTTCAGCAGACTGGAGGGCTGAGGGCTCTCAAAGGGCTGGGCGCAGGCTCGCGGGCAGGGGCTGGTGTGTCCCTACCACCGCCAGGCGCGGCTCCTGACCCAGGCCCAAACAAAGCAGCAGAGGACTGGGCTCAGGCTCACGTGCAGGGGTTGGTTCATCCTGGCACTCGCCAGGTGTGACTCCTGAACCAGGCCCAAACGAAGGGCAACCAAGAGAGGCTTCAGGTGCTGGTAGGATGGGGGAGGCACCTCGCTGCCGGGGCAGGGTCTGCGGCCTGGTTCCTTCGAGGGTGAGTCCACTTTGGTTCACTTTTAGCTTTGCAGCGGGGCGGGGGCTGCCGAGCGTGGCCGTGGTGGCGGCAGGATGGGGCAGGATGGGGCATCCATGGGGGGCCCCAGTCCTCCCGCCTTCCCCCAGTCGCTGGGCGCAGGACCTTGGTCTGTCACCACCCCAGCCTCCTCTGCCAGCTAGGGGTGTGGCGTCATGAGCCGGCGTCAGCCCTGCACGTGGGGAGCTGGGATGTGTGTGGAGTCGAGGTGCTCCACAGAGGTGATGGGCGTTGAACTGCAGGAGGAAAAGCCAGGAGAACTTTGTGGCCCTTTGTTTGGGAGCCTGGAAAGAGCCTAATTAATCCTGTGGCAGATGCCATTGTGTGCCTTTTTTCTTTTTTAAGACAGAGTTGATGCCGCAAGCAAATTTCTCTTTGATTTGAGGCTTTGAAAGGAAGACGGGAGTTTTATCTAACGCGCCTGCATGAAGCCCGCTTGGCACGCTCAGGAAATGAAGGTCCCTTTAGCCATGACAGGGGTCCCCCTCCCCCCAAATAATCACTTGTTAGGGAAGGCAGAGCGCCCCAGGGCCCAGGCACATGCTTTGCGTGGAGTCCCCCACCCCTGACTGTTCCCTGTTTGGGTTTTTTTGGGGGGGTTGGTGGGTTTCTGTTCTGTCGACTTGCTTTACAGGCATATGAATTAGGAGCCAGGCAGCCGCAGTGAGAAAGCCGCTAAAAACAGCCGGCCATAATGCTGCCACACGCAAACCTTTAAACGCTCACAAACATTTGCTCAGCGTTGGTGTGTGCCAAGCCGAGAGAAATGAATTAGACACAAGAGTTAGAATGGATTTTTTTACGTACGCCCAATGGTACACAGGGCTTACTCCTGGCATAGTGCTCTGGGATCACTCCTGGCAGTGCTTTCAGGTTGCTGGGGATCAAACCAGTGTCAGCAGTGGACAAGGCAAGCAAAAAGCACATTCACCTCTCTACTATCCCTCTGGCCTCGAGAGTAGATTTTCCTTAAGTTGGTAATAAAAAAAAATGCTAGGTCAAAGCGGAACCCCCTCTGACAAGGTCAAGGAAGGTTAAGGAAGGTTCCTCCACAGAGGAACATTTGGGTTGGGAGTCGAGGTATGCCTAGGAGTGCAAAACTTGAAAAGAGAGAAGGGGCCTTCGGTGCCCAGAGGAGTTTCTGTGAAAGGCTACAGGGTGTGTTCTGAGTCGGTTGGCCATTAAAGGACGAGGCAGGCTTGTTTGACGCCTCAGCCCAGGCTCACCTAGTGCTCGCCGTTGTCCTGAGGAGTTGAGCACTGCAGAGGGAGCAGCAGGGGCCCGCTGGGCTGTCAGTTGCCGTAGAGCTGCCCTGGGCTGCGGGAGAGTCCGTGTGCGGGACAGAGGCTGCGTGAGGCGCGGAGGCCAGAAGGTGGTTTGGGCGATCGTAGCTTCGGATCCAGCTTCCGGAGGGGGGGCGCCCGTGCTGGGGCACGAGCTGGTGACTCATCACGGGGGGTGTCGGGCGGGGGCTGGCGAGGCGCAGGGCGGATGAGATCATTGTTTGACATTTCAGGGAGCACTCGAGAAGAGCCTCAATTATTAAGGTTTGTGAACTCCCTAAAAATAGCTGTTCCACCGCTCCTCGTCGTCACACCAAGAGAATGTCAGCGGCTCCCAGAGCCACGGCGGGAGCCCAGCGAGCCGGGGTGGGGGCGAGGGGCTGGCAGGGGAGAGGATACGGGGCCGGGGCTTGTGGCGGGCGGCGTTTCTGGGCTGGGGGCATCCCACAGCTCAGGGCTTCCTCCTGCTCTTGCTCAGGCGTCCGTGCTGACCGTGCTCGGGGGACTGTGTGGGGTGTCAGGGTTCGAACCTGAGTCCGCTGTGTGTACGGTGCGTGCCTTGACCCTGGACCCTTGACCCTTCAGCCTTCGTTTGTGGATTTTATGGCCCTCTATTTTTTGTTTTGTTCTGGGGTCACACCTGGCAATGCTCGGGGCTTATTCCTGGTTCTGTGCTAAGGGTCACTCCTGGCATTGCTTGGGGGACCATACGGGTGCCAAGGATTGGACCTGGGTCAACTGCATGCAAGGCAAGCACCCCACCTGCTGTACTCTCATTCTTACACCCCAACAGAGGATGGTTCCAGCGCTCGATGGAAAGTCTCTTGTTTCCTCACTGATGAATTCCCTCATGGCTGGAACGAAAGGCAGTCACTTAAACCTCCCTCCCACCCCCACACAGCACTAAGAGAGGCAGAATTCTCTTGCACTTGGGAAAGCATCTGCAAAGCGGAAGATGTTTGCAGCAAGTGAGTACTAAAAAAGGCCTCCAGGACCTCCACCTGAGGTTTTCAACCCTCCCGGCCCCTGGCCACATGGGCTCACCGGGGCCTGCAGCCGGCCCGCCGCAATTGGACGCCCTCGTCTGTTCCCAAAGAAATCCAGTTTAACAAGTGGAATTTAAAACCATTCCACCTGAGAAGTGACCGCCAGCTGACAGGATGCAGAACGGGCCTCCGCGTGGGCTAAAACCCCAAGACCGCAGAAGAGCATCAGGCCGGTTCCAAGACGCCCACAGAGTCCGGGAGGAACAGGGGCGTTGGGAGGCGCCTCTGGGCTTCCTGACTCAGAACCCGGGCTCTGAGCGGGGGACGGGCAGGGTCAGCCCTCCAGGAGAGTCAGGCCCAGCGCTTGCACTCCGTCCAGCCTGCCAGGGACAGGGACAGACTCGCCTGCTCTCTGGGCTCCTGAACCCAGACTCTCCATGCTGGCCAGAGCTCCCTCGCGGGGACTCAGAGGCCAACCCCCGCCTTCCCCCGGGGGCTACTTGGTCCACCCGCCAACCCTGCCACCTTCCCAGAAAGTGTGCCCGATAGCTAGCCCTTTCTGTTTCCACGTGCCGGGGGCACCTCCCGGTGATTGGCTGTTCCTTAGAGTGCTTTGTCCCCCGACCCCCGTGGCTCGGGTGCAGACCCCACCATTGCTCTGGGCTCTAAGGTTCCCGCCAGGCTTTGCCCTCAGCCCACGAAAGCTTCTGGTCCTCTGAGGGCCGGCTCAGGCCCCAGAACAGTTGCCGAACTCCGGCCTTTTCTCTCCCTCGTTTCCTTCTTTCAGCCTTCCATCTGTGCGCCACCCTTCACTCCTGCCTGCCTCCTCTTCCCTCTCTCTGCCCTGGCGCCCTTCTTCCCTCCCTCCCACTTCCCTGCCCTCCGCTACTTGGGGGCTCCAGGCCATGCCCTCCGATGCAGGGGGGACGTGTGTTGCTGGGGATTGACCCCAGCTGCCTGCAAGCACGAACCCTGATGCCTGTAGCATCCCAGCAGCCCAGATAGATTACTCCCGCTTCCTTTGGGCATTGAATACAGCTGGGCGTCATTGGGGGTTTTGCCATTTTGTTTTCTCGTCTCAATCCGTCTGGCGCAGGTTTGATTATTTGTCAGCTTAGAAGACCCAGAGGAGTGGAGGATGATTATTTTGTGTCTTGGTACATCGATCTCCTGCAAACGGGAATAAATCTTCTCTGAGGGGGTCTGGGAGGTGAATGTCGGTTGTTGTTTGGTTTTGTTTTGTTTTTTTTCTCGTGGGGGGGGGTCATGGACCATTTTCCTGTGCTCAGGGGCCCCTTCTGGCTTGATGCTCAGGAGTCACTGCTATCTGGGGGACCAGGTAATGCCGGGGACAGAGCTCTGACCTCCTGTGTGCAGTACATGGCCTCCAGCTCTTTGAGCTGTCTCGGCCCCATGCAAGTCAGTTTTAAGACCTTCTGGACTGAGGAGAACAAAATTGATCTCCCAAGTCCTGCAGTGTAAAGCTAGAATGGACAAAAGAAACTTCTGGAAACTCATAACTTGAAGATGAATTCATAAAAAAAAATTTCAATCCTTATAACTGAATGATAATAAAAATGCTGTGTAATAAAATGTGGGATCAGTTAGATTGCTTTTTAGAAGGATTTTATAGCCTCCAACAATTCTGAGAGAAGACCAGCTGAGTGGGGGTGGTGGGCGGGGGGGAGGGGGGAGGCCGGTCTCCATTGGCAGCTGGGAAAGACTCAGGCAAACGACACCACAGCACTTAGGAGGGGAAAGTGTGTGTGTGTGTGTTTGTGAAGAGTAAAAATAAGAGGTGGCTGGAGCAATAGCACAGTGGGTAGGGCATTTGCCTTGCATGCGGCCGACTCGGGTTCGATTCCCAGCATCCCATA
>JAOXYA010139007.1:0-21642 GCA_028565675.1 Sorex palustris | reverse complement strand
GTTCGATTCCCAGCATCCCATATGGTCCCCTGAGCACCGCCAGGGGTAATTCCTGAGCACAGAGCCAGGAGTAACCCACGTGCATTACCGGGTGTGATCCAAAGAGCAAAAAAAAAAAATTAATTAATTAATTAAAATGATGATGATGATGATGATGATGATGATGAACTCTCCGGCTCTTACTTTTCCTCCAAAATTTAAGGCGATGGCTAGGTGCTAATGATGCCGTCGCGGGCTGACTGCTCCCTCTGGGTCTGGGTCGGAAGAAGCACCCCAGATGGGCTCTATTTCCTGCTGCCAGCCCCATTCCACTCCCCATCCCCCCTCCCCCGCCCCAGAAAGATCTGGTGTGGGGCGCTGGGAGGGACCCACAAGCCTTTCTCCTCCTCCTCCTCCTCCTCTTCCCTCCCTCCCTCTCTCCCTCCCCTCATACCTGGAGCTTCTCCCAACTAGTGGGCTCCTCCACCCTAGACCCAGGACTGAAGAAAGTGTCAGATGAGGGTCTCATTGCAGGGGCTCAACACCACATAACTCCAAGAGAACCCCACCCCAGCCCTGCTCTTGAGTCAACCTGGCCGGCTGTGTCCCCTTCTGTGGGGCCAGACCCTCTGCAGGGGCCCAGGCCAGACAGTGGAGAGCGGCACTCAGCACCCAAGGGTGTTGTCAGGAAGTTCCTGAACTAAAAGAATGCGTGTGCACTGACCCACCACCCCCCACTCCGTCCCCGTGGGCACAGATCCTGACTTCACTCCAGGGTCAGCACATGTAGGAGAGGTGGATGTATTGGTCAGCAGCCGGGCCTGGGGAAAGGCCGGCCCAGGGGGGCCCAGTGGATACCAGGTGCTTTTCAGGGCTCCTGGACTGGAAGAAAAGCCGCCTTGCCCAGGTCCTGTCCGAGCCCACCTGGACACTCTTCGAGGCAGCCAAGAGGGGTGCTACTCCGACCGGCCAGAAGCTGGCGCCACCACTGGGCGGGTTGGTCACAGCCCGGAAATGCGAACGGACCCGGACTGGGATCCCCTCCCCGCGCGGGCGGGGAAAGGGGCGGGCCGAGCTGCCAGGCCGAGGCAGAGGATGCAGGCGGCGGTGCTGGGCGTCTGGGCCCTGCTGCTGGCGGCCGAGCAGAGCACGCGTGAGTGGACAGACCCTCCACACCACCCGCAGCCGTCTGACTCAGGGACGCGAGCCCCCAGATGCATGGTCTCCCCGGGCGCCCCCAGAATGCGCGATCTCTCCCATATTCCCCAGAATGCTCCAACCCCCCCAACCCTGCATATGCACCTGGATCTCGTGCCCCCCACCACCACCTGCACTGACCTCCAGAGGTCAAATAGTCCGGTGCTGCTCTCCCACACCTGCCCCGGCCTCTGTGCAGGTCTCCCGGGAACAGGGTGGACTGTGACTCCATCCCCAGCTTTCCCGCCGGCAGACACAAGATGGCAACACTTTTTAGCGCCTTTTGTGTTTGAATCTGTAACCCTTTCCGCGCCGGCTGGATTTCAGGGATCTGATCCCAGAGGCTCCCTGTGCAGATGCGACTCCCCACCCCCTGACCCCAGGGCTTCCAGCAGGCATGGGGACCCAGATAGGCTCAGATCTGTCCCTGGAGGGCAGATCCAGACCCCACCACCACCTGCCGGACCAGCGCCCAGCCCTAGGCTACCCTGAGCCTTAGTGAGCACCAAGCGCTGGGCAGTATCCTGGCATCTTAACCCTCAGGTGGCCACAGACTGGGACAGGCGGAAGGGGGCACTCGCTTCAGCACTGCCCCTGGACCCCGAGGGACAAGCCCCATCCCCACGTGCTCACAGGGCCAGGTGCCATGGCAGCTGCCCGTCCTGCCACTCCAGCCCCTCTCTAGCCCCCTGTCAGGCCTGTGGGGGCCCTGGGCACAGCCCCACAGTCACCCCGCCCTCTGCTCCCCAGGACTCTGCAGTCCTGTCTACTACTTCACCACCGGCCACTGTCTGTGGGGGTGGCTGGGCCTGGGCCTGCAGCTGCCTGGCCTGCTGGTCCAGGGCCTGAGCTACCTGTGGTTCCGGGAGGACCGAAATGGACGCGGAGGCTACCGGCTGCTGCTGCTGCACCTGCTTCAGCTGGGCGTGTGGAAGCGGTGAGAACGGGCCCAGCCCCACGGACCTCACACACGCACACATGCCCCGACATGGACTGCACATGTGCACACACACCCCAACACAGATTGCACACACACACATACATGCCGTGACATGGACCACACACGTGCACACATGCCTGACACAGACCACACAGGTACACACACGCCCTGACACGAACCACACACACGCCCTGACATGAACTACACACATGCACACATGCCCCGACATGGATCGCACACATGCACACACACCCCACCCTGGAGTCCCCCCCCTCTCCCGCCCCACCACAGCCCATAGGCCTGAGTCCCCACAGCCCCCGCACTGTGGCTGCTCTGGGGACTTCAAGGGCTGCAGCCGGGTGCCATGGTTTCGGGTACAGTTGGGACTCCGGGAGAGCCGCCTGCCACATGGCACTGCATGAAGCCCTGGAGCCCAGCCGGCCCCTGAACACGCGTTCCTTTTCAGGCACTGGGATGCGGCGTGGACACTTCTGTGCAAGGGACACAGTGGCCCGGGCCAGCTGCCACCACTCGAGGGTGCCACCCTGGGGACCCTGCGCCTGCTCGAGGCCCTGCTGCAGGCCACGCCGCACCTGCTGCTGCAGACTTATATTCTCCTCGCCCCGGACCCCGGGGCCATCATGCCAGGTGAGGGGAGACCGGGCGCCCCCCCAGATGGGCCTGAACAGAAGCCCCCCGGGAAGGGACCTGCCTTGCAGCAACATCAGCTTTTTCCAGGGGAAGCGGGATCCTTACCCGATCCCCAGATCCATGTGGGAGCTGAACCACATGGAAACAGCCCTGGGGAGCACGGCCCCAGCATTGGGGAGGTGTCTCAGCCCCTCTCCCTCATCTCTGTGGGTTCTACTCCTCCTTTTCCTCTCGTGGCTCCATCCTGCTCCTGAGTGCTCGCAGGTGACCTTCCAGCCCAAACTTGAACCATCTTTATCAAAGGTCTCCCCAAAGCTTCCTCTGCAGACCCGAGTGGGGTTTATTTGGGCCACGAGCTGTCTCTGAACCCTGCCTCAGGCTGGCGGGGGCGGGGAGGTGAGGGGTCAGGGCTGTGGTTGCTTTTATCCAGGCACTTGGGAGAAAGGGCTGGGAATTGGGGGGAGCCAGCATCATGGTACCCCAGCTGCCCTCTCTCTACTCGTACAGACACATGTATATGTGTGTGTGTTTGCTGCAGTTTCCCAGATGCCTCTCTGACCCATATAAACATGTGTGTGCATGTTTGCTGCAGTTTCCACTGCCCTCTCTACCCATGCAGACACATGTGTGGTGTGTGTGTGTGTGTTTGCTGCGATTCCCCAGCCAACCCTCTCCGCCTCGGGCAGACGTGTGTGTGTGTGTGTGTGTGTGTGTGTGTGTGTGTGTGTGTACGGTTCCCAGCTGCCCTCTCTCTGCCCCGTGTAGACACAAGCATGCGTGTGGCTGCATATCGTGCACTGGGGCACTTGCTTGGGGCACCCTGTGATCGCTCCCACGTGCCCAACTCTGTGCTGGCCCCTTCCTTGCAGGGGTGAGTGCCCTGTGTGCCTGGCTGTCGCTGTCCTGGACGCTGGCCTGCTACACACAGAGCCTGGGTGCCATGAGACGGGGCGGCCCCCCGGCACCCTGGGTGGCTCTGCTGTGCCAGCTGCTCTGGAGGATGGGCATGCTGGCCGCCCGTGTCCTCAGCCTAGTTCTCTTCTGCAGAACTCACCGCCTCTGGGTGCTGGTTGTCACAGGTGAGCCTCGCCCGGCCCGGCCCCTCTCCTGTGTGACAGAAATGCGCAGGACATGATGCCCTTACACAGCCGCTGCTCGCTGAAGGGGCCGGCTGGGGTGTGTGTGTGGGGGGGGGAGGGTGAACTCAGGGATTTAGCGCCTCTGGCTGAGCTTGGGGTAGCAGGACCCTAGCAGGAAGGACTAGGAGGTGCTGGGCCAGGAGAACTGGCCACACACTGCTCAGGGCCCTTCAGGTCTGTTGTGCTGGCCAGGACACAGAAGGAGGGTTCGGCCCAAAGTTGGACAGGGCAGAAGGAACCCTACCTGGGTCAACTGGCTCTCCTCAAGCCCCAGCTCCACACCGGAGAGGCTTCTAGAAGCCTGTCAGGGGGCAGAGACTGCAGGCGCCTCTCAGGCAGGGGGCCTGGCCCTCACTTCCTCTGGGACTCCTCTGACCCAAAGCCCCTCAGGTAGGCCTCATGGGCATGAACAGAGGAGCCGGAGCCGGGGCCACAGCTCTCCCCAGGGCAAGGGCTAAGGACCAGGAGAGCCCTGCAGGTCAGGTGGGCTTGTGTGTCCAGCTTATTTAAGACTTCAGGGTTTGAGACGCTCCCCTGTGCACAGATGACCCAGCTCCATCCCTGCCACTGTAAGTTCCCTGGCCTAAGGCAACTGGGCAGCCAGGTGTGGCCCGGCCCCCCTCTTCCCCTGGGAAAACTCCACCGAGTAGGGTGAGACCCAGCTGGGTACCTCCTGCCCCTGCCCTCACCAAGAGGCCAGGAAACACACAGCATGGGGGAGGGGGCTGCTCTCTGCAACTGGACCAGGTGGAAGCTGCTCAGGGCTATGCCCTCCACAGCTGGATCCTCACTAGCTGCTCCCTCCCAGGTGCCCACTGGCTGGCCATGACCTTCTGGCTGGTGACGCAGCAGAGCGACGTGGTGGACAGCACCTGCCACTGGAGGCTCTTCAACCTGCTCGTGGGCGCTGTGGGCGTCTTCTGCTACCTGAACTTTTGGGGCGGCCCCTCTGGGCGCCGTGTGGCTGCCTTCTACACGGCAAGTGCTACCGCCTGGCAGGGGCTGCATGGGGGGGCAGGGGGATTCGGTGAGTGAGTGTGTGTGTGTGTGAGGGGGTGAGTGTCTATGTGTGAGGGTGTGTATGTGAGGGGGTGTGTATGAGGGGGTGAGTGTGTGAGGGTGTGTGTATGTGAGGGTTTGAGTGAGTGTGAGGGGGTGAGTGTGCAAGGGGGTGAGTGTGTGTGTGAGGGTGTGTGTGTGTGAGGGGGTGAGTGTGTGTGAGGGTTTCTGTGTGTGTGTGAGGGGGTGAGTATGAGTGTTTGTGTGAGGGGGTGAATGTGTGTGAGGGGGTTCGTGTGTGTGAGGGTGTGTTTGTGAAGGGGTAGGTATGAGAGTTTGTGTGAGGGGATGAGTGTGTGTCTGTGTGAGTGGTGCTGTGTGTATATGAGGCTGAAATGTGTGTGTCAGTGTGTGCAGCCTGTGAGTGTGTAAGGGTGTGAGCATGAGTGCTCGGGTGAGGAGCGCCTGGCTTAGGCCCCAAGGACTGGGGTGTGGGGCACCAGGGTTCCCCGTGGACTGGGGGAAGGGGGTTCCTGGGCACTGGCTGGGCCACAGTTGAGCCCTAAAAGGGGTTGAGGGGAGGGTGACCCTTCTGACTCCTCCTCACAGGTGATGTCACTGGAGAACGTGGCCCTGCTCCTGCTGGCCATCAACCTCCCTCAGTGGCCGCCATCAAGCAGCTTGTGGCCGGCCGCCAGCGCCTTGCTGGGGACACTTATCGGTAAGAGGCAGGTCCAAGCTCACGTCCAGGTGGGCAGCTGGGCTCCAAGGCGCAGGGGGCTACCCCCACCCAGGGTCAGGGGCTTCCTGGCGGCCAGGCACCTCCTGATCCAGAGGACAGAGCTGTCCGACCCCAACCAGCATTTGGCGAACCCCCAGGGGACAGTGCCCACCCCCACCAGTCCCCTGCCCCATCCAAGGGCAGCAGGAAGAGGGTTCGGGGTGGTGGGCAGGTCTCAGGGCTCTGCTGCCCCCATTGCCCACCCCTCCCCCGATCCTGTCCCCGAGGAGAAGAGGGCACGGGGACTCAGGTCCTGGTGCTCACAGGAGTGGGCACAGGACTCTGCCAAGCAGATGAGACACAGACCAGGCCCTACACTGTGGGGTCTGTCCAGCGGGGACCCCCCTCCGATTCCGCTGGTCACCCTGGGCTCAGCTGCTCTTAATCCCTGGTCGTGATATGAGCCGGTCAGCCCATGGGTCTGGGCCTGCTTCTTCTTTCCCAAGTCAAATGCTTCCTCTGAGGTCATGGACAATTCTCCACATTACAGAGAGATCTCTGTGTCGGTCATAGCATTTGAAAAAGCACAAAGAGAGGGCTGTAGCGATGGGACAGTGGGCAGGGCGCATGCACCAGACCCGGTCTTCATCCCTAGCACCCCACAGGGTCTCCCCAAGCCCACCGGGAGTGAAGAGAACCGGGAGTGAGCCCTGAGCACAGAGCCAGGAGTGAGCCCCTGAGCACAGGCCAGGAGTCAGCCCTGAGCGCAGAGCCAGGAGTTAGCCCCGAGGACTGCTGGTGTGGCCCAGAAGTCAAAATAAACCTAGAGAGAAAAGCATAAAGGGCGGAATGACCCCACCATAATGGGGTCCAGAGAGGATTCACAGAGACTCAGTAGGGCCTGAACATGGGCAGGAGCTGCAGCTGCGCCCCCTCCCCCAACTTCCCAAGCTTTCAGGGGTAGGAGGGTGGGCCGGCATCCAGGTTCTCGGCTCCAGGTGGGCAGGCCAGAGGGGGCTCTCCGTCAGAGCTGCTGGGTCTCCTTGCCCCAGAGCCTTTTTGAGTCCATGTGACCCGTATCCCCCACAGTGCGGTGTGAGGACTCAGGGTACAGCTGCAGGCCTCAGGGACGGGCCCAGGTGCCACATCACCCAAGAGCACCCCCTGTGTGGCCCTGCCATTCCCCACACTGTGGTCGAGGCCCAGACCCTCACGAGACAATGGCCAGGCCCGACACCATGACCCCGCTCGCTCCCTGCCAAGCACTTCTGCCCCACCCCCACCCCATGCGTGCGGCTTCTCACGAGGCCCAGCACTTCCACAGGAAGCTAGAGCGGCCGACCGAGGCCACGGCCGCCACAGCAGTGCTGAGCAGAGTAGTAAACAACACTGCTTATGCGCAGAGGAAATGTTGTCGCGCATGGAAGCTCCTGGCAGCTTCCCGAGGGCCCGGTGACCCTGCATCGTGGGCCCATGGTGACACTGGCGTGCATTCCCTCTTCCTCTGCTAGCTGGCCATGGGCTTGTGCCCGAGGGACACTGATCCAGTCATTCCAAAGCCAAGTTAACATGTCTACCAAGCAGACACACACGCATGACACCACACATGCACGCAGACATACATGTGATTGTGCAGATACATGTTTGCACAAACACTTCGGGGGCTCTGGGACTGATGGGTTCAGCTTTGCTGTGGTGTGTCCGGGTAGGAGCCTCTGTGGACTTGGGCTTGCTGCCGCATCCACGGCTCCTGGGGGTGTGGGTGGCTCGGGCAGCCCCCAGCACACACGTACACACACTGTCCGCCGTGGCTGTGCACAGCCCTGCGAGGGTGACAACTGTCTCTTGTTCTTTCCTTCCAGGCGGTGTGGCTCTGGTCTTCTACTACAGCCGGCTGCACCCGGAGTCCACGGCCATCCGGTCACGCTTCCTCAGGCCTCTCTGTGGCTGGGTGGGGGATGACAGCGTAGATGGGGGTCCTCTTGGAGGCGACCCGGATGCTGACCTCAAGGACAGCCATGAGCCAGCAAGTGTGCAGAAGTCGCTGCCGGCCTCAGACTGCCCCCATGGCTGGGCTGGGAGCTGGGTTACCGGGGTACCCCACGTCCCCCAACACCACTGGTTGCTGGTGAAGCTGGCGCTGAAGACAGGAAACCCGGCCCGGCTCAGGGCGGTGCTTGGAGGCCATCATGCTGGCGGCTGCTGTCCTGCCACGTGGGACAAAAGCCGACTCTCCACCCGGAAGAGGACACCTCTGTCTCCCCAGAAAGCACCCCCATCCTCACCCCCAGAGGTGGTGGCAGAGAGAGCTGTGGGAAGCCCACTGGAAGCCTCAAGTTACGTCTCCTTTGTCAGCGATGATGATCGGTACAAAGGCTCCACCTTGAGGCTTGAAGACAGTCCCTGTGGGGGCAGGGTACCCCCCCGGAGCCCCACGCTCTACTTCAGTGCCACAGCTGACAGGACCACGGCTGGAGGGACCATGGCTGGAGAGACCACGGCTATTGGGGCCACGGCTGATGGGACCACGGCTGATGGGGCCATGACTGGCGGGACCATGGATAATGGGGCCACAGCTGGCGGGACCATGGCTGATGGGGCTGCGACTGGTGGGACCATGGCTGATGGGGCCGCGGCTGGCGGGATCACAGCTACAGGGGCCACGGCTGGTGGAACCATGGCTGGTGGGACCATAACTGGCAGGGCCACGGCTGATGGGACCATGGCTGACAGGACAAAGGCTCATGGGGCCACGACTGATGGGACCACGCCATCACCCCGAGCTGGACAGCTGATGACACAGACCCCCCACTTCAGGAGGAGGCTGGGGGACAGTGACCAGGCCCAGCCAGCCCCCCACTCCTTTCCCGTGGCCATGGCAAGCATCAGCCCCATCCGTGGCCCAGGAAGGAGCTTCTGCCACGGCATCTGCAGAGTTCACTCAGAGCAAGGGGCACAGCCCGGAGAGCCAGCGGGGCACCTGAGCCCCCCGAGGACGCGGTCTGGGGTGAGCCTGAGGCCAGCTGACCAGCCGTGCCTCACATCTACCCCCAAGCCTGAGTGCCCGCCCGGGGTGCGTGGCCAGACAGAGCACCAGAAGGCCACAGCAGGCGCTGTGTGACCCACCCAGGGGCACCGGCCGTTCTCAGAAGACCCCAAGCCCACACCCCACCATGGTGCAGAAAGGACCCGTCAGTGGGCTCGGCCCAGCCCACAGCCTGTGTCCAGCACCAGCTCAGGGTTGAGGCCGGCCCTGCATGCCCCTCACCACCGTAGTTCTGGCTCTTTCTCAGAGAAAGTCCTTGGGTCAGGCTGTAGCCCTGTGTGTGACACCCAGATGGAGCCAACAAACAAGATCAAGAGAATGACACAAAGCTCTTTTGTGGGGCAGGAGGGAGTTGGGCCACACCCAGCATGGCTGGGGTGGGGAGGAAGTTGGGCCACACCTAGCATGGCTGGGGGGGAGTTGGGCCACACCCAGCATGGCTGGGGCTGGGGCTTGAGAGGTGCTGAGGATGGAACCAGGATGGGCAAGTGCAAGGCCAGTGCCATCCCTGCATCCTGTCTCTCTAACCAGAGAGAACTGTGTTCTGAGTACCCTGAGCTATCCCTGTGTCGGGTGTGGACATCTCCCTCATTGCGCGTCCACCGGGGCATCTTAGCAGCACCTCGACGATGCTCAGTTCTCCCCCCGCACTGGGGGCAGCACCTGCTTCCAGCCCCTGCCCACTGCCCCCTCCCCATAGACAGAGGGACTGTCTGGGACCAGGCTGCCATCCAGGAGAGCACCTGTTCCTCCCCTCAGCGTTCCCCTCTCCCTCCCCTGGGTGTCCCCCTATTCTAACGCCCAGTCAGGGAGCCCACAGGGGCCTAGAGTCCGGCCCCCAAGGAAGTTGGATGTGGAGGGGTTGTCTTCCCTGATGCCCGAGTTTGGGGACACCTCATGCTGAGTTCTTGGAGTACTAGGAAAGACCTCTGTCCACTTCCAGCCACTGCTTCTGCTAAAGGCAGCAGTGACCTTCATCCCCAAGTCAGTCTGGGAAGTAGTCACAACTCCCAGTTATCCCGGACAGAGAATTTTCTGGGGTACAAGACTGGTCAGCTGAGACCCAGAGTACTGGGGCCATGGGGACGGCTCGTCACCCCGACACCAGCCCCTTGCCTTGTCTGCTGTCCAGAGCCAGAGTCTGGGAGGACACTGTAAGAGGATAGTGGCCCCTGTTTAAAGTCCTGAAGCCCAGGAATCTCCTGATGTGAGTCCCCATCCCAAACCCCACCCCTCTGGGGCCCTGACGACACACACACCAGGAAACCCCTCTGGGCCCAGACACCAGGACTGTCCAGGGGGCAGCCTCAGCTGTGGAAAGGTACCCGGAAATCCCAGGCTGACAGCGGGGCTGAGTGTCTGGCTCTCAGGGGCTGCCCAGAACCAGCTCCCCCGGCTGAGTTGATTGAGCCAGGCTCTCAGGGGCTGCCCAGAACCAGCCCCAGGCTGAGTTGATTGGGCCAGGCTCTCAGGGGCTGCCCAGAACCAGCTCCCCAGGCTGAGTTGATTGGGCCAAGCTGGGCGGGCAGAGGCGATGCTGTCGCCCCTTCCCTGTGTGCTGTAGACCTGCTTAGCCGGATCTGCACATGTGGATTGGAAGTCAGTACGCTTCCTGCTACCCCTTTTGGAGGAGACGCATCTTTGGAGCTGAAGAGACAGTGCAGTGGGGAGGGTGTAGACCCTGTAGACCCCGGCATCCCATGGGGTCCCCTCTGTCCTCAGGAGTGAGCCCTGAGCACAGAACAGGAGTCAGCCCTGAGCACCACCGGGTATGGCCCAAAAGCAAGCAGAGAAGATGCATCTGCTGAGAGAGACGAGTCCTTCTTCCCCTTCACTCTGGGCGACACTCAGGCCCAGGGCTCCCGTTTGGTCCTGACAGTGTTGGGTGGGGACAGGCAGGGCTGGGCTTGAACCCAGGGTTTCCTCACACTGCATTTGGCTCAGGCCCTCAGAACTGCCTCCTGGCCCTTTGCTCTTCCCAAGTTCCCCAGAAGAAAGTCTGGGGAGAATCCGGAGCCCCCAACCTCGGTGCGGAGAGCAGCCCTGTCCACTGTTGTGGCCGAGTTTCAGATCCCCAGTTGTGGAGAGACCAGGTCCACACACGATAATGCAAAAGCAACGGAACCTTATTCTAGCTGGAGCTAGGGTCAAAGTCTCATCCAACACAGTGGAGTCTTGACAAGGACCCTGACTCCAAATCACAAGTGGTTTATATAGGATTCAAAGTTAAGCAAGCACTTTGGCAACAGTGGTCAGGCAGCAGTTAAACAATAGTTTCCAATAACAGTTTATGGATACATTCTCTATGGTTTCTGGCACATTGTGACTGATTGAGCCCACTTGCTGGGCCCAGGAACTTTCCAGGTAGGGCCAGGCTGGCTAGTTACGCATTGTTTGATTTCTGGGAAACTGAACCTCAAGCCTACCTGATTTTTCTCATTTCTGCTGCCTGTCATGGCATCAGTTTCACCCTTACACCACTTCTTGGGGTCTTTGTGGGGGCTCAAGGGAGGGGCAGTCTGCTGCCTGAGACTGGGAAACTGGCCCCCACCACCCACCACCAACACTTCCCTATCCTCACGGAATTCAAGGTTGTTTGTCCACAAGCACATGACGGGAACTGCCCCTGAGTTGTCCATTTCTTTGAGTCCCTTTCGGGTCCACCGCTGCAGCCCTGAGCCCCTCTCTACCCCAGAGCCCATGGGAAGGCGGCAGGCCAGGCCCTGCTCCATGTCCTGGGATGGATCAGAGAGATGGACTTAGGGGGACTCGGCGTCACTCCACACAACTGACCACTCTGAGCGCTGTCCTGCTGGGCCTGACTTGGGCTTAGATGAAGCAGCTAACCGTGGTCTCCAGCTTGACTCGTGACTGCCGTATAGGGCCGGTTCATTCTCTTCGGAGAGAGGCATCTCAGTGCACAGGGCTTCAATGACCTTTTGTTTGTGTTTGTTTTTGTCCTGGAATAAGTCAAGGATATGCTGTGGCTGTGCTCAGGGCTTATTCCCAACTCTGTGCTCACAGATCCAGACGTGGGGGTCAAACCCGGGCTGGCTGAGCAAGACCAGCGCACCCCCACCCCCGCCTGTGCGCGCTCTCTCTCTCTCTCTCTCTCTCTCTCTCTCTCTCTCTCTCTCTCTCTGGGGCCTGCATTCTTAACAGACAGAGGGAGGAGGGTGGCTCTTTGGCACCTGGAGGTGGCCTCCCTCCACACCCTTCTTGACAGGGTGCCCGGGGCAGTATCCATCATCCCAACCCCTGGGCGGCGCCCAGGTACCAGGCTCAGGAGCTGCACCGGCAAGCTCCGAACTGACCGGCAGTGGCGCTGTGCTCCCAGCAGGTGGCGCTCCGCCCCTCCTGCATGCAGGGCGGATGGCTGTGGTCAGGCTTGCACACGGGGCGCCCAGAGGCCTCCATAGACGACCTGGCAGTGTGCTTCTACACATCCCAGGCCCTTGCTCATGTGCTCACCGGTCAGCTGGGACTTGTTGGGGTTCAAACCTCCCACAGAAGGAAGAGGAAGGACTTCTCATGACTCAGTTTAAAGCCAATGAAGCCCATAGAGGCAGGCAGGAGGTGGGGTAGGGGTGATGGGAGGGAACCTGGGGACACCGGAGCTGGGAAACGCACACTGGAGGGAGGGATGGGTGTTGGAACACTATGACTGAAACCCAAACCATGAACAGCTTTTGGAAGGGTTTATCTCACAGGGATTCAAAAAAAAGGGAAGGGGGGGCTTTTGCTTAAAAAAAAAAAACAAGATATGTAATGCACTCACAAAGTTCAGAAACCAAAAAATTCATAAATAAATAAATAAATCTATTAAATCAATAGCACAGTGGAGAGGGCACTTGCTTTGTAAGCAGCCAACCCAGGTTTGATCCCCGGCATCCCATAGCGTCTCCCGAGCACCGCCAGGAGTGATTCCTGAGTGCAGAGCCAGGAAGAGTCCCTGAGCAACACAGTGTGTGACCCCCAAAAAAGTCATTGACATCTCCAGCAGATGGCCAGCACCTCATCCCCACAGTGAAGGCGGTGCCCACGGGCTGGACTTAACATCAGTGTCCTGTGATTCCAGCATGCAGCACAGACAGCTGGAAGCTCCGGTCTCCCTCCTTAGTCAGTGCTCCGGGCAGGGGGTGCCGCCACGCACAGTTTCACGACCATGTCTCTCACTAGGGAGAGGCAGGACAGCAGGGAAGGCACCTGCCAGCCCCAAGCCAAGGGTGACATCCAAGCACAGAGACAGGAATAGCTCCTGAACACCACCTGGTGTGGCCTCAGCATCCCCAGGCCCCAAAAACAAGCAATCAAAAAGCCTGGGGCTCCCAGAGGCTCCCCCACCCCCAGGGTCATCTCCACAGGCCAGGCAGGCTAGAGCTGAGCCCTTGGGGCTGATCCCCGGAGCCTCCCTGCTGGCCACTCTGTCTCCATAGAACGAGGGTGCGTCTGGGTGTAGAGGGTGCGTCTCAGAGCCACGTGGAGACAGGCAGCCTCCATAGAACGAGGGTGCATCTGGGTGTAGAGGGTGCGTCTCAGAGCCACGTGGAGACAGGCAGCCTCCGACCACAGATATTTCCCAGGTGGTGGCCCAAGAGGGCCAGGTTGGGAGCCCCAGGCCTGCCATGCCCAAAGTAAAAGCACATTTGCAGTTCCTCAGACCCAGCTCCTGTGGCCACAGAGCAGAGGCCACGCCCCGTGGCAGGGACACATCTCCGAGAATAGTGGACCCTCTGTGAGTTCTGGGCTCTGTGAGGTCAGCCTTCGCTCTGGCAAATGCAGTTCCACCGCCGGTCTTTCTGGGTCAGAGGTACAGGGAGGAACAGGCCAGCCAGCTGGGGATTTCTTAGGAGCAAACACTTCTTAGCTTTCTTTAGGGGAAAAAACGTCGCTTTTTTTTCCCTTGGTTGGGTGCGTTCCCGACGTGCCTCTTCTTGTTTTCCTTCCAACTTGGGGACACAGAAATGATCCACAGCGCCCTCATCACTGCGGGCACTGTCCACCCGACCGTGATATATTTACTGAGAAATTTTTAATAAATAAACCACAGCCGTGAACCCAAGTGCCCCCTCTCTGGCGGCCAGTTCTCATGGGGGAGAGTCATGGAGTTTTTATGGCGCGATCCTCTGTTCTCATGAGAATTTTATTAGGAATCAGGGGGTGGGGACGCAGCGTTCAGGAAACGCATGCACGGGGTTCCCTGGGACGGCTCACACTGTAGCATCTCGGCTAATCCGCTTCCCCATCACTCTTGGGCTGGGCTCTGTAAATCTCAGCCCTTCAAGGGGTTCTCAGCCCAGCCCGGCCAGCCAACGCCCTGCCTGAACTCTTCCTTCAAGACCAACCACCTGACCAGCACGAGCACTGCTAAGTGTCCGCAGGGACAGTGTCACGTCCATGGGCCCTAGAAGTCCAGAAAACCGACACTTCCAGGCCGTGGCCACGTTGCCCACTTGCCGTTCCGATTGTTTCTCAGACTCCTTTTTCGTGACCTCCCCGGCTAAACTGACCCCGAAAACAACTTGTCCTTTACCATCCGGTGAGCCAATTGGAAAATGGCCCTGGCCCAGAATAGCTGTTTGTGCCACAGGAAGTCTCCTCGGCAAGACTCGTTAGCTGTCTGCGGTGTGCAGGGAGGGAGCCCGTGGTCTGAGGTGTCTCCCCTTCATCTACTGACCCCCTTTGCCGACTCAACCTGGGCGAATTCTTGAAGCTGTCTCCACAGGGCTCCCTGGCTTAGCCCCGTCACACTCTGGAGGCGCGGCTAAGAGCAATCCAGAGTAAGACAACGTGCCTACTTCTCACTTCCGTCTCAATGGATCTCTGGACACACGCAATGTGGTCGAGCCTCCAAAATGCAAACTACTCACCCCTCCCAGCGCCAGGATGGTCTCTATGGCCTGTACTGGCCGAGGCAGGTGGCCCAGGGGCCTGGGAAGAGAAGAGTGTGGGGGTTGCTGGCCCGCCGTGGGCCTGCCAACTTCCTGCCCATCCCTCCTGCCCCAGGTGCCTCTCTGGGCTCCTAGGTGAGGTTCTGGGACTCAGAGAGCAAACTGGGAGCTGGACTGAGCATCGGCTGGACTGGGGCAGGTAGTTGTGTCCGGCCACTTGCTCCTGGTCAGTCACGATCCTGCCCCGTCACCAGACACGGCTCCAGAGGGTTTGTGTGGAGACCTCTGGACTGGCTGGAAGCTGCAGGCCTGCACATGGGGACAAGCTGTGATGGGTCCCCTTCCTCCCCCTCCTCAGGGGCCCAGGCACGGCTGGGCAGGTCTCCAGGAGCCTCCCGAACTGCTGACCCACAGGAAGGCCCTCAAACAGGACTTTCAGGAGGCCATGCCAGGCAGGAGCCAGGGCATCACTGCCCCTCCCAGACATGCCCATCTGCAGGGACAGCAACTCCCCGGGGTGAGCCCAGAGCGAGGGCCCCGCACTGATGGAGCTTGTGAATCGGACCTGGGCTGAGGCAGGGCAGTCCAGTGTCAGGCCTGGGGACAGGCGAGCTTAGGGGAGTATCCAGGGCACCACGGGCCAGGAGATGGGTTTGGGGACCCATGTGGGCTCACAGGAAAATCAAGAGGGTGCTCAATTGCTGCCTGTGCCCCACAGCCGCCCCTGCAGCCCAGCGGGGAGCCCGTCTCCCCCACACACAGCCTGCCCAGGCCGGCTCTAACGGGCCTCAGCAGGGGGATGAGGCTCCCCCCTGCAGGGCCCCTTGCTGCCCTTGGTGGAACCACTGCTCGGACTCTCTGGGGAAGAGGCTGAGGCTGCGCCGTGGGTGCTGTGGTCGGGGCACTCTCCTGGGCGTTTCTGAGCCAGCTTGTGCTTACTGGGTATTGTCCTTGGCGCAGTACCAAATGCAGCTGGCCAGGAGGTGGAGGAGACTAATTTGTTAACATTTCTCAGAAGAAAAGAGGCCAGAGGGGGGTGGGAGGGAGTCTCTAGAGGCAAAGTCTCAGCCCAGTGAGAGGTCCCAGGCCTGCTTTTGCCACCCTGCCAACTCTCCCTGTAATTGAGGCCTCCTCCTGCAGGAAGTCCCCCTGACTTCACCCCCTAGCAGCATTCTGCCCTGTCAGACAAGTCCTACAAGGTGCAGGTGGGATCAGAGTGCCCCTGAGTTGCTGGGCTGAAAGTTCTGGAAATTCAGTGTATTTTGTGAGCACGTGCACATGTGTATATGTGTGTGTGTGCATGCCTGAGCTGACTGTGCACGTGCACGTGCATGTGCATGAATGTGTGTGCATGTATGTGTGTACATGTGTGTGCATGTGTGTGCACGTGCTGTGTGTGCGTGTGTGTGTGTGCATGCGCATGTGTGTGTGCATGTGTGTTCAGGGCAGTCTCAGGGTCACAGAGATTTCGCCTTTGCTCACACCCCACCTGCACAGAACTCCCTGTAACTGGCCTGTGTTGGACCTGTACACCAAGTCCCTGACGCCAGAGTCCGCCATAGACAGAGGGTCCCTGCAGATGGGTCTGGCAGAATGGAAAGGGGAAGAGTCACAGTCATACACGGTCACTGCCTGAAGACCCTCAGCCATGCTGTGCACCCAGCACGCCCACCCTGAAGCCCCACTGACAACTGTCCCCACAGTGTGGACTTGTCTGAGCTGGACACACAGGGCAGCTGAGTCTCCTTTGTCTGCCGGCTGTGGCCTGGCCACTGGGCACTCCACTCCCCGTGACCACCCTACATCAACCCAGGACCCACTCGCTTCCTTCTCTGGCGGCTGAGGGCAAAGCTGTGTGCATGACCCGGCTGGTCTTGGGAGAGAGAGAGGGGGCTGCACTAGGTTAGAGCGGGGTGTGGACCATCGATACAAGAGTTCAGATCACCCCCAAATCCTGCTCTCACGCACTCACACGTGCACACACACAGGAACCCACCCACCCCTCCCCCCACACACACACGTGCAGACGTGTGGGTCCACAGATCTGGGCCAGGACAGTGGGAGGAACTGACCACCCAGGGCTGCAGGGTAGAGGGAGCAAGGAAGGGCCAGGGTGCCTGAGGAGTGGGTGTGGTCAGCAGGGCTGTGAGGACCCTGGGGGTCACAAGATGCAGGAATGTCTGGAAGGAAGAGGCAAAGTCAGCGCCCATGAGGAGAGGCAAAGTGGCCCTGCCTTTCTCTGGGAGGACATGCATAGAGGGGACAGACAGTGGTGTGGGGGCAAAGGGGCACTTGCCTGACGAGAGCTCCTGGGAGGGCGGCTGGCCTGAGAGGTCCATCTCCCACCTGTCCCTCTCTGCCTGTCTCTCTCCCGTCCATCCATCTCCCATCTGTTCATCTCCCATCCGTCCATCTCCCCATCCGTCCACTTCCCCATCCTGCCCCCCATCTGTCCCATTTCCCTGGCTGACCCTCTGCCTGTAGCCAGCACGGTGGCCCTTTGCCCACTGTGGGAAGCGGAAGCCAAGTGCGGGTCACTTCCCGAGAGAGAGCGGGGTCAGCTGAGCCCGGCCAGCAGGAACCCCTTCCTCCTGCCCGCCTGCAGCGGCCTGGAAAAGTACTCGCAGGGCCCAAGGCCCGGCCTGACTCCCTGCATCTGTGGCGGGGACTTTCCCTGGAGGACCACATACCTGGGAGTCTGACAGACAGACGAACAGAGAGGTGGGCGGCCTGCTGTCTCTGGCCAAGACTGTCCCATACCCGTGTCCACATGTCCATGTGTCCACACGTGCACACATCCACTCTCTCACGTCCCACAATCATGCATCTGCACCCGGCACTGACTGACGGCTTGCCCAGTGTCCTTAAATATGATGGTGACCAGCAGGGGGTTGAGGGTCAGGGGTGTCCAGGGCCTGACCCGTGGGGCAAAGACGGGCAGTGCTGCCTTTTGGGGCTCCCAGGAGGTGCTCTCGGTGACCTGCTGCAGCAAAGGGTTCCCCTGCCTGCTCCCTTGCACCGGGACTCAGCCAGTGGGCGCCCCTGGTCAGCCCTGCCGAGTTGAGACTTCTCTGCCTTCTCATGCTCGGGTACAGTTTGTGGGGTGAACCTACTGACACCCATTCCTCAGAGGGGGCACAGCATCCATCGGATGAAACTTCCTGGGTCTCCACACCAAGCTGGTGGCTGCCCCGTCCCCGGGCTGGGCCACAGTTGAAAGGCTGCAGGTGCTGCACTCCCTGCCCCCCCCCGTACTTGGGAGGGGCCGCGGGTATCTTCCCTGCCCAGGCCTCCTAGGGGGAGGAAGCCCCACCCAGGCAGGCATCGGAGGGTCCATGGTTTCTGTGTGGAAAGCTGCCACCTTGTCACAGCCCCATGCTGGCCCACGGCCAGTGGCAGCCCCGCTCCCGCCCTGCGTCATAGATGGAAAACGGGCCCCATCTTCGAAGGGACCCGTGAGCCAAGGCCACAAGGCCAGGGCATCCACCCTGTCCCTGGGGGTTGCACTGAGCGACACCCCCCCAGCTGTAAATTTCCCTTCGGTCCTTGCAACTTACATGTGGAAAGAAGTTTTCTTTTATTCACGAAAAACCAAGCTGGTGAAAAAATGAAAAAGTCTTTTTTTAGCTGAAAGATAATAAGGGTCTGCTGACAGAAAAGAGTTCCGGCTAGGCTGTGGTCCGTGTCCCTTCTGGGGCCATGTCACAGCGCTGGGCTGTTCACGCACATGCCTCGTGCATACGAGCCACCATCCTTGCAGAAGCACCTTCCTCCCCGCACACTGGGAACTGGTTTGCTTCCATCTGCCATGCGGCTCTACCCGCCCTGTGCATCCAAGGACTGGCTCCAACGCCTCCAGAACCACCCGGTCCGGTGCAGGCCCACAGGTCAGAGGCACAGTCAGGGGGTGGCAAACCCCATCGTTCGATTTTTTTCTTTTTGGGCGATGCTCAGAGGTTACTCCTGGCTCTGCACTCAGGAATTACTCCTGGCGGTGCTCCGGGGACCATATGGGATGCCGGGGATTCAAGCCAGATCAGCCAAGTATAAGAGAAATGCCGTACCCACTGTCCAGCCCGACATTGTTCGATTTTAAGCTAAAAGAATTTCTACCCAGCTTGTGCCCAAAAGGCCCCATTTACACCTGCAAGCAGTGCTCAAACTGCTTTGAGGCAGGACACGGCCCGCTGTTCTTGGTTGCAGTGCTCAGGGCTGACTCCTGGCTCTATGCCTAGGGATCACTTCCAGCTCTGTGCTCCGGGATCACTCCTGGCTCTATGCTCAGGGATCACTCCCCATGAACTCGGTGGGGGGGCATCCGGGCTCCCGGGGATTGAACCTGGGCTGGCTGTGTGCAAGGCAAGTGCCCTCCCCGTTGTGCTGTTTCTCCCACCCCCACGTGAGCTTTCGAAAGAGGCAGTCGGGGCCTGGAGTGCAGAGATGGGTTATTCTGGGGGAGCCCCGAGGCAAAACACTAAGTGACCCCCCAAACCCACACGTCTTCCATGATGCCCTTGGAATCCTGCAAATGTTCCCCTCTCCCCGCCCCAGTAATTACCAGCTCAGGCTCCCTGGAGAGCCAGGCTGAGCCTGGCCAGACCGCAGAGCGCCAAGGAGACTTTTAGGCCTTTGCTCTAATGGCTGAAGGGCTGGGCCACGCCCGTGGCTGCCGGCCCGGCTGTCTGGAGACACAGGCCAGAGGGCACAGCCCCACGCGCCCTGGCTGCTTTGTTAACTGCTGTCCTGGGCACACTGCACCCTCAGCGTCCTCCACTTTTCTCTGACCTTTCAGGTACTTTGTCCCCACGAAACTCCATCTCCTCTCAAAGCCCCCTCGCAGGTCCGCCCAGCTGAGCTGACTCACACTATCCATCCTGAGGCCGGAAGGATGGGACAGCGGGCAGGACGCTTGCTTCACACATGGCCATCTGGGCTCCATCCCAGGGCCCCAGAGGGTCCCCTGACCCCTCCAGCCAGCTCTGAGCCACCCAAACTAAGTCTAACCCCAGAAGAACTTACTAAGCAGAGCACGGGGCCCTGGCAGGCATCCCCGGCCCCCAGCTCTGCCTTCTAATCCCGGTGACTGTCTCAGACCCTGCGTGGATGCAGGGAGACTGTCCTCTGACCACTTTTACCAGGTCCCGTGAATTTACAAGAGGTCGGCCGTGCCTGAGCTTACTGGAATGACTCTCAGTTTTCAGAAAATAAAACAATAACTCGGTGCCTCCTGGAATCGACTTTCTATCAAGGAACAGAGGCGGAGGCAGAGCAGACAGCAGGGTGCTGGCCTTGCGCAGTACTGGCCTTGTCCGGCACAGGCCGTGTCCACCCTGGGCCGCCAGGGGTCACTCTTGAGCCCATATGAGCATGGCATGCCCCTCCCCTCCCCAAGCTGGAAAAGTCCTTGTGGGGAATCCTGGAGCCAAGCTGCATGTTGGTGCCCGTGGGGTGACAGATTGACCCATGCCCGCCCCCTGGGCAGTGTTTGGGAGCTGCAGGGTCAGAGGTGACCTGTCCTTCAGGCAGGAGGCAGGGCAGGGAGAGGCCTGCCCAGGTTGGGCTGGGCTGTGGTGCTCCTTGTAGACGGCCACTGGCTTCATGGCCTCCTACCATACGTGGCTGCAGGAGCTGGGCCAGAGCCCCCTGATGCCCCCCACTACAGAACCAACGGGGCAGGACGGAGACCAGCAGGGCACCCCCAGGATGGAAAAAGCCTCCCACAAGGGCCAATGGCAGCCTGCTCTCTGGGCACTGTTGCCCTGGAAACCATCTGACCCGCTGGCGAAGGCTGCCAAAGAGGAACCCGAGTCCCCCAGGGGAAGAGGACTGTGTGGCAGCAGTGACATCCTGAAGCTGGGGGCTCCGGTCATCCTGCTGGCCTCTATCTCAACAGTGAGCCGGGCTGGACTCTGGGGCCTGGCCGGGCCACTGCCCACTTCCTTTACTCATGAGAGTAGTGGCCCCACACCAGGGTCCAGGGATGTGTATCGTATGGTGGACACTCCAAGACAGCACTCGGGGGGCACAAACCACTGCAGGGGTGTCACTGCCCCCAGGGACAGCCAGTGGCCACACCCCTGCGGTCAGGAGGACCCTGAACTAACTTCCTTCCATGCATGGGCAGAGACCCAAGAAGCTGACCTCATGAGCCACATGGGAATGACAGCTCACTTTTATGTCCACACAGACTCCGGGATGGTGCCGAAGGATGCCAAGGGACGCCGAGGGTCAGGTCCATCACTGCATGGTCCCAAGACCCGGGACAGCCAACTGACGGCAGTGACACAGGCATCTCTCCCCCGGAGCATCAAGCACTGGCTGTCCCCCTGCCAGTCTGATGAGGGTCCCATGACTATTTGGTTGCTCAAGGGCCATAACCTGCAGAGCTAAAACAGGCTTGGGGACCAAACCCGGGGCAAGGCTACTGCCCTCCCTGCTCAGCCCTCTGCCGAGTACTCTTCAGTGCTTGGAGCTAGGTTACACCTGTTATGCTGAATTTCCATGCTGGGTCCCGTAACCTTCCCCCTGGAGTGCTGAGGGGCTTCTGGGCTGCCCTGGCCATGCTGGGTGACCCACTGGGTGACCTTCAGCCTAAATGCAGGTGAGTCAGCAGAAGCCATCCCATCAAAAGTTTCACACAGCTTCCACACATACAAGCAACACACACACTGTCGAAGCACTTGCCAAGATAACCTCCTAGGCCGAATTTGTGAAGAATAAATAATATGAAGTTAAAGCATTTTCACCGTGCAAGCACATACGGCACATGACCTGGGCAGACACTCTGGTCTTTCAGATGATTGTGGCATCGATCTGGGTCAGCCACCTGGCACAAACAGCACTTGGAAGTTGCTTTTTAAATGGGCAATCACTGAGATTGATTTGTTGACATGTACGCCCGATGACCACAATCGTCAAGCAAATAACATCTCAAAGGGAAAATAAGCTCATGCGATCGGAATACAAAGGGGATTGGTATCACAAAGTCAGCTGGAAATGCGACATGACAGAACTGTGAGTGTGTGTGTGTGTGTGTGTGTGTGTGTGTGAGAGAGAGAGAGAGAGAGAGAGAGAGAGAG
>JAOXYA010138998.1:0-10140 GCA_028565675.1 Sorex palustris | reverse complement strand
TAGCCATTTGAGATCACAGCCCCCAGTTGCTGCTCAGGCAGGCTGGACTGAGACACACTGTTGGGGGCCACGCCCCAGGGACTTCTTATTATTTACTCTCTCCTCTACAATGCAACCAGAGCCACTCCTTGAGATGGGATTGGTCATGTTCTCTGTCTAAATTTTTTCTTCATTGCTTTCCCCAATGAAGATTGAAGTTCTTAATCTCGTTTGTCAGGATCTACTGTTCTGACTTACTTCCTATCTGAAGTGTATGACTTCTTCCCCTCAGAATCGAACTTCACTCCTCCTTCCACCGTCTATGGACCCTGTGCCCATAATTAAAAATGGGTGAATTAGTGAAATAGATATTTCTTCAAATATGCAACATAGACAACTAAGAACATGGAAAAAATATTCAGAATTTTTCATCATTAGTGGAGTGTGAGGCAAAGCTACAGTGAGATAACATTTTATACCCACTGCAGGATGACTGTAGTTTGAAGAAAAAAAGAAAAAAGAAAAACCAGAAAATAGTGAGGAAGGGGAAATCGGAACCTTTCTATGTTAACTGGTGGAAATTTTAAAATGATTCATCTGCTATGGAAGAAGAGTTTGTCATTTCCTCAGAAAGTTAACATAAAATTGCCATATGACACCACAATTCCAGCCCTAGATATAGACCCAGAAGAAGTGAAATCAGATTCACACGATGTGTACAGGCATATTTATAGCAACTCATACACAATAGTTTACATGCCACTAGATGAATGGATAGACACAGTATGGTACATCCAGTACATACATACAGTGGAATACCATGCAGCTGTGAGAACTGAAGCAATGATTATATTACAGTGTGGATGATCTTCCAGAACTTTGTGAAAGAAGGAAGATGCAAAAGGATGTGTAATTCCATTGATGGGAAAGATCCAAACTTGACACAGCCATAGAGATAGATTGCAGTGTGGTGGTTTTAAGGAGGGCCAGGATGGTTTTACTTTGGAATCATGGGATGTTTCAGAATCAGATGAGGTGGTTATACATCAATGTAAGTATACTAACTATTGCTGAATTGTTCACTTTAGCATGGTTCATTTTGATATGTGAAGTTTGCCTCAGTTAATTTAGAAGACAACCATGGGAGCCAGAGAGATAGCATAGGAATTAAGTCACTTGCCTCACATGTGTCCAACCCTAGTATGATTCCCCAGCATTGCACATGATCCCCAAGTACTTCTAGGAGTCACTTGCACTCAGAGTTATGAGCACTGCATAGACATGGCCTTAGTGACCCTACGACCCCAAAGAAAAAAGCCACCAAATAATATACAGTGTGACTTGCCACCACGCATAAAGGGGGGGTGTTATAGATCCCCTCATGAATGGGAACTGATTTTAACCTTGAGTTCCCTACTTCAGAACAATGAATCAGAAAGCAGGGAGTACCGGCCCAAGCATCCAGCCTGATGCTGGAAAGCCAAGTTCTACGAACATACTCATGATCTCATGGACTTTACCAGGATCTGTGTGATGGAGAACAGAATGTCAAGGATTATGCAAGTTCTGCTTGATTGCAAGTGTCATAAGAGCGAGGAAGGGGGATGGAAGATAGTACAGTGGGTAGTGCTCTTGCCTTTCACATGGCTAACCTGGGTTCGATCTCTGGCATCCCATATAGTCCTCCAAGCATAGCTAGGAGTGAACTCTGAGAGCAGAGCCAGAATAAACCTTAAGCACCACCAGTGCGCCCCCCCCCCCCAAGAAAAAACTAATAACAGTAATAGCAAGGAAGTAGGGTCCATGGTGTTGTGGGAGTGCCCACAAGGGACCCCAACTTGGTTTGGGATGGAGGGAGCTCAGGTAGGCTTTTAGGAAATAGGAACCATGAAAGGGTTGGGAGTGGAGGAGGGAGGTATCCCTCTGTGCCATATGCAGACCCAGTACTGACCGAGTTCCTTGCTGGGGCTAGGGAAACCTGAGGCATGCAGCTGGAGGTGGTGGGTCTGGCCTGGGCTCCATTCTTCTGCAGCCTTGTGGGAGGAGGGAGGAGGGCAGGCAGGTGAGCTGAGGGCACTACGGGCCCCGCTTACCTCATTGTTCCTGTGAGATGTGCCAGACGCTCACAGCTCCTCGGGGAGGAGGAAATTCTTTGTCAGTGCCAGTCAGGAGAGATGTTGTGATGGCCCCAGTGAAACCAGGATGGAAGCTTGACAGCAGCAGGTGGGGAGCTGTCAGGCAGTTTAATCACTCCTGAATCAGACACACCTACCACCATGTCCTGGAGCTTCTGGCCTGACTGATGCCTCCCAGAGAGGGTGGTTGTTCTTTTCTTTTTTTTAAATTTTATTATTCTTTTCTTTTTGCTGTTTGGGTCACACCTGGAGATGCACAGGGGTTACTCCTGGCTCTGCACTCAGGAATTACTCCTGGTGATACTCAGGGGACCATATGGGATGCTGGGAATCAAACCCGGGTTGGCCATGTGCAAGACAAATGCCCTACTGCTGTGCTGTTGATCCAGTGTGGTTGTTTTTGTCACTGGGAATGCCCACATCCAGTGGTGCAGGCAGGGTTTGCAGGGAGCCAAGGGCTTATACCAAGGGGGGGATTGCTAAAAGGGAGCAGGTAGATCACAAGGAAGTCCTGATGAGCACCACCTCACTTGGGTTAGCAATAAATGCTCTTTGTCCCAGCTCCAAAAAGAGGGGCTGCAGGAAGCCCCACATCATTGGATGCTCATTTCTGTAAGCCTGTACTCAAACCCAGGTCATGAAAGCAAAGCAAACAGCTTACCACTGAGCCACTTCCCCAGACTGGAAAGGGAAAATGTTGGGGGCAAAGAAGAGGGAATCATGGAGAGAGTCCTGGGCATGGGAACTGGGTCCCTGGACTGAGCAACTCAGCCAGACCTGCACAAGATTAGAGGGAGGGAGAAGAAGGACCCCTGATAATGCTCTCTTCCCTTTCTCTGATCCTGCCTGAACTCTGTGCTGATCAGCTGAGTCTAATGCAGAAGTTGGTTGCCTGGGCTATGGTTCCTGCAGGCAGAGAAGGAGAGACTAGGAGGAAGAAACGAGGCGCGTCCATGGACCCCTGAGCCTACTTCCCCCCTGGACAGCATCCAGAATTGGATTTGACATGGCTGCTGTCTCCATGGAGCTCTCAGTGACAGGGGGGTGGTGACAGTCTCACAGCAGCGTGTCTTGTGTCGGAGGGATGAGCAGAGCACAGAAGCTTCAGGTTCTTCTGACATCCCACTGGGAGGAGAGGCGAGGGCTAGAGGTAAGAATGCTTCCAATTCACATTCAGTGGCAGGTTTAAAATATTTTAAAGGCAAAGGGTGGGTGTGCAAGCTTATAAACTAGAGCAACTACAACACTGCCTCCCTAGCTTGCTGAGGAAGTCCAGAGAGATCTTGGAATTAAGATCGCTTGGCTGACCACTTAACTCTTCACAGGCAAGGTGTATATGACACTCCTGTCAGACTGTTAACCTCCTGGTGGGTCCAGACAACTTTGCATGAAAGGTCCTTACCACTTTTCCGGGATGGGTAAGTAGATGATAGTACTTGTTTACTATTCTCCTTCCTGTGACTCTTGGGATAATTACAAAAACATGCCTACCAGTGCTTCATACTTGTCCATGCAGAGTTGAGTGCTAAGTGCCCTGCTTTGAGTTCTGAGCCTGCATCTTGCCTGCTCTCTGAGTCCAGGCCGTCAGGTTCTCAGGAACCATTTAAGAAGTCCTGAGACGATGGTAGTTAGTGTTGTGCTGGCACAAGCCACAAATGAACAGAGAGAGACAGCTCAGGATAGGATAGTGAGTTTATTAGAAGCCAGCACTGAGGACCCCAAGTCAGAAGAGAAAGAGACTTGGAGTCCTGTTTGCTGAGAGGGTCTCTTTTTATTCTATAAGAGTGGGCTACAGTCTACATACCTTCTTATCAGTGAGACAGGAGATACAGAGATAATTGATAAAAGATCAAACAGTCAAAGCATCTTTTCCCTATGGTATGACCTTCAGGCACCAAAAAGAAAACAGTCAGTGACAGTATATTCCACCCATTTTGTGCCACTCTTAGGTGTCATCTCTGGGCATTCCCATAAATTCCTCAGGCCCAGTACACTCCGTAAATCTGGTGGCCTGGAGAGGTAAAGGAATGCTTCTTCCTCCCTTCTCTTGTTTAATGTAAGGTTCAGTTTTCTGTTTCCCAGTCCCCATTACATTTTCTTAGTTCACATCATAATTTCATAATTCTTATTACATTCAGTTTCTTATCACAGTTAGGAGGTGCCACATTGGCCAAGATCCCAGCCAACCTCTAGGGTTGAGTACCAGCCATGAGAGGATTTGGAGGTCCCACCTCGGTGAACCTCCAAATCACTGCACCCCCAGTTTTCTCCTAACAGGAGGGTGTCCAAGGGGAAACCATTCCACCCAGTCCTCTCCAAATTCCTGGCCAGTTAGTTCATGAGTGAAATCATACCAAAACTTGAGCTACTTTAACTTCAAAGTAAATTCTTATTCACTAGTTACTGGAATACCTACCTTCTTCCCCACACCTATGTGGATAGATGTCTTCAGCTAACCACACTGGCCTTTGCTTCTTGGGTTGTGAATCCTCTACATCCAAACATGCTCACTGAGATCAGTTTTACTCTCTTGCATTCACTGGAGTAGACACTGTCCACTAAGGGAACACCTGATCTCCTCCATGCAATGATAAGACTTGAGCTTTACCTCCAGGCAAAAGAGGTGGATGACACTTTCATTCCTGTCTCCCAGATGGGTAAATTGCATCAGAAATGACTTGAGGTCATCTCTGGCAAGGAGAAGTCTCTGCACTGGAACTGCACATTGCCTCTGGAAAGCCACACATCTGCCACCTCATTCAAGGGCCCCGAAGTGTCCTCACTATTCCTGCTCATCCTCTGGCATTGAAATCTTCAGCTAATTTCCATTCTTGGAAGAGCTAAGGATGCTAGAAAGAGAAAAAACTAGCTAATTAAGACCCATTTCCCAGTGCTGAATGCTCCAACCTTGAAAATTTTCTGTATTATATATTGTCCTATTCAGAACATAGAAGAGGTGGCCAGCTTCTCAGAAATCGGTGAAAGCCACTGCCTAGATGTGTAAAGAATCTTGGCTTCTTTCTTCCTCCACTGATCATAGAGATGAGCGTCTTTGAAAGCATCATGGGTCTGTACACATCTTTAAGTATTCCATGTTGGGCTAAAATCTTTGCATCCGTCACTGTGTTTGGCTCTGTGTGGATACTGCACTACCAAACAACATCCATTATTTTTCTTAAATTTTATTTTTTATTATTTTAGTGAATCACTGTGAGATACAGTTACAGACTTACAAACTTTCATGCTTATGTTTCAGTCATACAGTGATCTAGTACCCATTCCTCCATCAGTGCCCATTCTTCACCACCAATGTTCCCATTGTCCCTCCCACCACCCCATTCCATCATCACCACCCTTGCTGATGCCTCTGCGGCAGGCACATTCCCTATTACTCTCTCTCTCCCTTTGGGTGTTGTGCTTTGCAATACAAGCATTAAGCGGCCATCATGTTTGACCTATAGTCTACCTTCAGCATGCATCTCCCATTCTGAGCAAACCCTCCAAGCATCATTTACTTCTCTATCTGAGGTGCCTTTTCCCCCACCATGTGAGGCCAGCTCCCATGCTCTTAAACAATCCTCCTTCACCAATGCATATTTTCCACTACTGATATCCACAGTCTTCCTCCTGCCCTCCTTATCCACCTCTGCCTCTATGGCTAGCACTTTTCTGAACTTTTAAATTATATTCTCCTTTAGTTTTATAATATTTATAGTGATAGTCATATCATATCCTGAAAATATGCTATAAAAATAAATGGAAAATATTATGTCCACTAAGATTCAAGAAAAGAAAACATGGGGCTGAAGAAATAGTATAAATGGGTTAGGCACTAGCTTTGCATGCAGCCCACCCAGGTTCAATCCCAGGACCACATATGGTCCTAGGAGTGATCCCTGGGCACAGAATCAGGATTAAGTCCTGAACATATCTTCACATATTACAAAAACAAAATATTAAGGGAGATAGTCTAACAAATAAGTGAAGTTTGAGACCAGAGATACTTTATAAAAGCTTAATTTTTACTTTTAAGAAAATTTTTCTCCACAGAAGATTCGACACCTTAGAGGATGATTTTAATTTGGGGTCAACAATTGAGCTATGATTTTGCCTTGAGGATGAGGGGAGAGAACTAACTTAGATCGATCACATAATGTATATCAAGTATTGTCGTAGGCACTTGACTGCAAAGATGTTACCACTCATTGTCAGTAGAAGACCTAGGAAGAAATTAAATTAGTTCCTTCCAGAGCAACAAAACCAACACAAAAACAAGTTTCTAAATTATTGAAGTTGCAGAGGATTGATTTCGATTTTATCTAACCAACTTGGTGACTAGACACAGTGAGATGAAAAGAGAGGAAGCAATCGTGAATCCCGGTTTTGCCTTCAAAAACTGGTTTAGAAGTGTTGGCAACAAAAACCCTCTCTTTACTATAAGAGTCAGTGAGTGTTTTATAGGAATTAGTGAATTAACATGAAATGTACTCAATTTCAGTTACTTTTGAGCTAGTCATTTGAAGTTATTTAGAGTGAATTAAGAGGGGAGATACTAATTATGGCACAGGTACAGATGAAAAGTTAAAACCCTGAAAATGGATTGAACAATTTGTGTAAAAGACAAATAAGATGAGAACTCTGGTCCAATTTATAAGAAATAACATCTAATGAAATCAGTGGAGTAAATTCAGTGAAAGAAATATAGTGAGGAGCATACAATGACATGAGGAATGTAAGTTAATTATACCATGTAAGCCAAAATAATAGTGTCTCAGAAAATAAATGTTTCACAATTGTCTATTTACTAAATAGCTGTGGCACTCTATTTCTCTTGCCGCCTGAGTTTGGTGGTTCGGTGCCACTTCCCCATCCTGGGGAGGCCAATGGCAAAGGGAGGACGAAGGCGGGAACGAGGGCCAGGCTAGCTCACCTCAGTTGCAGTTTATTCCATTCCCATCTCCATTCTCCTCTGATTCTCCTCCGGATTCCCCTTTCCTGATCCCCCTCATCCTCCTCTTTGGTCCTACTCCTTCATCCTTCTCCTTCCTGCTTCGGCCTACCATTCTACTTCATACTACTTCTCGATTCTACTTCATATTCTTTCTCGATCCCACTTCATTCTTCTTCTTGCTCCCCCAGCCCACTATTACAGTCATGTGAAATCCCAAAGCATGAGATTCTGGGGCCTCCACATAGGTGTGGTCATAGAATCAACAGAGGTAAAGTCCTGTCAAGAAAAGCTTCTTCTAGAACAGATTCTCATCCAGCAAGTAGACTTTCTCCAAGACTCAAATTCTAATTATGGGTGTTTATCCTTTCCTTAGTCCAACAAACATGCACATTCATAACATTAGTCATTTTGTGTTGCATGAACGTTCGTTCAGTCCGAGACGCTGAGACAAGGAATGTGAAAGAAATTTATGTCATGGAGGGCAGGTTCTCTCAGGCCTGTGACAAAGGTAGAGAGCCTTGAAATCTCCTTTGATTGTTCATGATACCTTTAAAAGGCACAATACATTGATGTCATCAAAAGGAGTCCTCCCTATTCATTATTGCTTATGAGATACAGGCAGCTGTGGACCATGTTGACAAGACTTTAGGATCAACAACTATAGGCATTTTATGTATAACTCTGTCATAATTGTTTTCATGTTATCTGAAACCGTTAGAACCAATTTGTCCAGAAATTGAGTTACACCATTTATATAATGTGCAGTGGCAGTGCATGCTGGTTTTGAATGTGTACATTTCCTTTCATTTGTACTTTATTTAGCAACTTCTGTGGTGTGGCCTCTGATAACTTTCTCAGATTCTTGTTATTAACATGAATTAGCCAGTTTGTAGAAATATCAAAACATTTTTAGATGCTTTCATTGTGCACATTTAAAATCAAAATAATCTGAGAGGGTACCTAACTCTAGATGCCTCAGTAGAAACTTTATAAAGTTATTTCAAGACCTAAGTGATATGTGAGGATCTGTTCTGTTCCTTTCTATTATGGGCCCAAGCCCGCAGTGCTCAGAGATCTGCTGGCCAGCTCAGATGATAGAGTATCTGGGATTGGATCCCGGTTCACTGCAGGCAAGGCAAGTGCCCTGCAAGCTGTACTGTCTGTCCAGCCTGCTGTTCTGTTCTGTTTTTAAAAGTACTGTACATTTATATTTTTACTCTGCACCTAAATTTTCTCCAAATAAAACGGTCACGGTCTTCCCGTTGTTCATCGATTTGCTCGAGCGGGCCCAGTAACATCTCCATCATGAGACTTGTTGTTACTGTGTTTGGCATATCGAATACGTCACGGGTAGCTTGCCAGGCTCTGCCGTGCGGGCGAGATACTCTCGGCAGCTTGCCAGGCTCTCCGAGAAGGGCGGAGGAATTGAACTCGGGTTGGCCATTGTTGGCCTCTTGTAAGGCAAACGCCCTACCGCTGTGCTATCGCTCCAGCCCCCAGATAAAACATTAAATTAAAATTCATTGTAAAGTATTATTATAGTCTAGCATTCCCACCCATTGAGGGCACAAACAGCAAATAAAGAGAACATACACTGAGCTTCGGTTGTATTTAGATTATTTTATTCATTTATCACAACATCCCCGGGAAGCATAGGAATTATTTCTATAAATGAGTCATGTGAAGTTTTTCATAGACTAATAGAGAAGAGATTAAATTAATGAAATTGCTTTGCTTTGGGGCCCAGCCAGTGGTGTGGTGCTCCGGGCTTACTCCTGGCTTTAGAATTGAGAATCACTCCTGCCAGTGCTTGGGGACCATATGGGGTGCCAGGGATCACACCTGGTTTTGACTCTCTGCAAGCCAAGCAAGTACCTTACCCATGCTGTACTATCTCTTCGGTCCCTAAGAATTCATGTTTTGGGAAATTTGAGTTTGAGGTGCTTATATTTGAGTGAGTTAGTTTTTGTTGACAGAATTGTCTAGCTATACATGATGTTTTTTGTGACACTTTCATATAATTATGACTTTTTTAAATAAGAGCAGCATTTACTTAAGTAAAAAAAAGTCTTACAGCAAAACTCTGGGTGATATGCTAATGATTGGAATTTATAGAACTTGAAAGATAAAATTAAAGGTCTGTAAGTTGTTACTCTAAAACAGAAGGTATTACATACATGCTATCCAGAACCTTAAGTTTGATTCAGGACTAGAGCTTCCTACTGGCATTTGAATTTTTTTAAAATGAAGCAGGATGATTTCTTTTTTTGAAAGTAGAAAAGTTTATTGGCAAGTAGAGAAAAAAGTATCTCCCTTTATGGGGAGGAGCTTTGTTCAAGCAGGATAGTTTTATTGAAAGAAATTTACTTAGAGAAATGTGAGGGGGTTGTTATAAGATGATTTTGGAGCAGAGATGCCCCATTCCTTTTAGGATTCGGTGAGCATAAGCTCCCCTCTTATGTAGAACATGGTTTCATGAACTTTTACCATTCCCCACTTTTTTTTTTTTTGGCCTGAGACGTGCACCATGGGCCAGCTATTAGAGACACCTCAGATTTGTAATGTTTCCAATTTTAAATTAAATTTTGGTTGTTGCAGATTCAGAAACCTTTTACTGTTGGCCTTTATTGTTGTTGTTTGGGGGCCATACCAGCTGTGCTTAGGACTTACGGCTTCATGCTCAGGGATCACTCACGGCAGGGCTTTGGGGACCATAAAGGATACAGAGGGTCAAACTAGGGTGGAAGGTTTAAACTTTGTGTCCCCTACCCCTACCCCCCCCATTCCTTTACATAACATCATAAAGGATTGAGACTCACAGTTTTAAGAAGCTAGGGCCCTAATTTTGTTACTACTCTGTACCAGTGCTTCCAGTGAGAGGGGCAATAACTGTAGAGTCTAGAATCTAGATTCAAATCCCAATCTCATCATTTGCACCTGGTGCAGTTTGGACAAATGTGGCTGTAATTAACTTCTCTGGGATTCTTTTCCTTCTTTGTACAACAGTACATATTTTCTGCTTTAGGAATCAAATAAAATACTTTACATAAAGTATATATTACAAACGTGCCACAA
>JAOXYA010138921.1:0-10141 GCA_028565675.1 Sorex palustris | reverse complement strand
TACACAGTTACGGGTAGTGAAGAATCTCAATGCAGGTCTCTCTCTTTCTCTCTCTCTCTCTCTCTCTCTCTCTCTCTTTCTCTCTTTTTTAGGGTGTTGTGGTTTTCAATGCAGGTATTAAGTGGCCATTATGTTAGGTCTATAGTCTACTTTCAGCACACATCTCCCATTCTGAGTTGGGTCCTCCAAGCATCCTTTACTTGATGGTCCCTTCTCTATGTGAGCTGTGAAGGCTAATTTTAAAATAAAAGGGGAAAATTGTTTTGTTCACTTTTCATGTTTAATGTGAATGAATATATATTTGGGTTTGAAAGCATCCAGATTGTCAAGTTGTCAAGGAACATAGAGTTAGATTTCCTACTTTGCTGCCACACTGAGAAGCAAACTATTAACAGGAGCTCTGACTGCTTCCAGGTTTGCAGTCAATGGTAGAGACTTTTCAACAGCTGCAGAAAGTCAAGGACTTAATATAAAACATTACAAGCACTTAAATTGCTTTGAGTGTCCATGCTACTAAAGTTTCACATCAACAGGACATGAACAAAATTATGTTCTAATTCTGTACTATGAATCAAAGCAGATGTTAATATCTTTTCAAAGTGGTATAGACCTTGAGTTCAGTGACAAGGCAACAATGCTCTTGGTTGTTTATCAACTTAGTAATTCACTTCTTGTAAAATGGAGGCAATATTTAACAGTGATTTTCTAATTCACTGACAGCCAAAGATTCTTGTGCATTTCATTTTCCTTCACCTAAGCAAAGGCTCATTTCAAATCTCAACTATAGCTGGGTTCAAATTTTAACAGAGAACATTCCTTGTGGCTGGCAGTCATTTGCCATACAACAAAATATCAGATTATGGCTAGTTGGAGATTCAAAAGAGAAAGAATAATGAGAAAAGTAAGTAAAATTGGGATTTGATTTATTGCCTTGTAGTGACTGAGATGATATTGGGACAAATAGGTAAAAATCTAGAGTTAAAACCTAAGAATTAAAGAAATTTGGTAATAAAATTGTCAGTAATTGCCCTAAATATTAGTACCAATGATATACCTGGGTTTAGGGTTTCCCGTTCGCAGAGAGACCAGTTCCACACATGAGAATGCAAAAGCAAAGGATCTTTATTGCTAGCTTGAACTAGGGTCCAAGTGTCATCCAACACAGTGGAGTCTTGACAAGGACCCTGAGCCCCTATTACAGCAGGTTTTTATACACCCTTAATCACATAAGCATAGTTAGCAGGCACCAATGGTTAGGCTTTGTGGGCTTTTCCAGTAACAGGCCACAGAACAGGACAACAGGACATGTCACTTACTGATTAATGTAAGCAGGTAAGAGGGGGGGGGGATCTTTCCAGTAACTCTAACCACAAACTTTTGGGGAAACAGGAACACTGGTCTTCGGGAAACAGAAACTTAGGCCTACTGCTTAAGTGCAACCTATCATGGCTTCTTGTTCTGCCACACTCCAGCCCCTCACTAACATATTTGTATGACTAGAAGACTTTGAAGTTTATTTTTAAAATTTACTTTGAGAATAATAAAATAGCATTTCATGAGCACGCATGTCATAAAAATCCATACTTTAATCCTATGTTATGGGAAGTTGAACAGAGTAGAGGGAAGAGGAAGAAAGGTTCCCAGGGAAAACTGTCAGTGCCTTCTTTGCATCTATAATTCACAAGACACACATTGTTGCTAACATCTATTGTGCTTTATTGGACGCCTCTTTGCATTCGGCCGAGTTTCCTGAGGGCAGAGAATAAGTTTAATTTACCATTGTTTCCCCAGAATTTGGCATATTTTAGTGGGCCAATGAAAAAATTAATTGTATAACTATGGAACACTACTCAGCTACGAGAAAAGATTAAATTTCACAATGTGTTGCCACTTGGATGGAACTCGAAGAAGCCATGGGAATTGAAATAAGTTGGAAGGAAAAAGATGAACCCCAGATGATCTTGCTCATGTGCAGACCATAAAGAAACAAAGCAAGGCATTAGAAAATCTCCAATGGAAAAAAAACCATGACATTCGGCCAATAGAACTATGATTTGAAGACCTCAGGTTCCCAGGAGGAAGGAAGGAACCTTGGAATAGTGGTGGATCTTGGAATTCTGGTGGTATTAGCAGTACTGAAAGTATAAAATAATAATAATAATAGTAATAATAATATTGGTAGTATTGTAAAAAAGTAAGATGAAAACAAATTAGTTGTATAAAAGAATGATGAGAAAGATTAAACCACTGAGGAAGTAGAGAGAATGATATAGGCACCATAAGACCAAGAGAAACATAGAGATAGTCTAGATTTTATAGAATGACATACTTGTAAAAATTCTTTGATTTGTTATAAAGAATTTAAAATTATATTGTGATTTTTTTTTCAGAAGCTAAGGGTAGTTGATATTTGTGTAATGTCTACCGGTCAATATGACGTGGTTTGATGTCTTTCCCTGTGCCTAGCTTATTTAGATTTTCCTAAAACCTAAGGTTTTGTCTAGTACCTCAGTATCCATCTCAATGTATAGCAGAAAATACACAATAACTGTTCCTTCTCTGTCATTCTGGGCTCCCCATTTTTAAACTTGGAGACTTTTATGAAATGATTTAAGGCCAGGGAGATTTCACAGGGTGAGGGTGCATGTTTTCATACACAAGACCCCCATTTTTTTTTCTTTTTGAGTCACATGCAGAGATGCTCAGGATTAACTCTTGGCTCATACACTCAGCAATTACTCCTGGCGGTGTTGGGGGGACCATATGGGATGTTGGGAATCGAACCATGGTCTTCTGCGTGCAAGGCAAATGCCCCACCCGTTACACTATTGCTCCGGCCCCAAAACCTCAATTTTATCCCCAAGTACTGGCCTTGCCACCAACAGGCTGGAAACAGTCTTCCAGAATTGGGTCAGGAGTAGCCCCTAGGTACTGCAGAGAGTATCACTAAGGTAAACAAACCAATGAGACTAGGAGAGACACAGCTGACTATGTGAGCCATTGAGGATACCCAAGCCAGTGATGCTAACAGGCAAGATTTGAGGTACCCACTGAGTTTTTAATTTCATCAACTGAGTCCTTTATTAGGGTTCCCTGAGCTCAGAGCCGGGAGTAAGCCCTGAGCACTGCCAGGTGTGACCCAAATACAAACAAACAAAAAGAAGCCTGCCACTCACATATTTTCTTCATTTCACTGAAATCAACTACTTTGTGGATTAGAAATTAGAAACTGGCATTATCTTTTATATTTTTAATGAACTATTTAAAATTTGAGGGTTTTTTTGGGTTTTTTTGGGGTTTTTTTTGCTTTTTGGGTCACAATGATGCACAGGAGTTACTCCCAGTTCATGCGCTCAGGAATTATTCCTGGCGGTGCTCGGGGGATCATATGGGATGCTGGGAATCGAACCTAGGTCAGCTGTGTGCAAGGCAAATGCCCTACCTGCTGCGCTATTGCTCCAGCCCTAAAATTTGAGTATTTTATTCTTACAAATTAGCAAAATTTACAAGTGTGTAAGGTCCAGGAATGTTAAGTTGCATGTGAGTAGAGATTTTGTGTTATTTATGCGAATCATTTAAGCATATGTAGTAAACATATAGAAAATAAATGTATGTTACCTCCAAAAAAAAAAAAAGAGACAGGATTGGTAACTAGCCAAGTCAATATACCAAGATCAAGAAACTGTACCAGGAATTGCTTCCTCAGAGAAATCAAGGCTGGCACTTCCCATACAAAGCAAATCAACCCAATCTAAATGAATCAGACTCAAATGGAAGGAAAGAGAATCAGGCTGAAGAGATAGGAATGAATGACTAAGTTTAATGATACCAGTGGGGAAGAACTGACTACAAATAAAACTGCTGATGGGGAGAACAGATGTGGCTTCATTGAACTAGTATTAAGTGAGGGGAAAAACTCACAGGAAGATGTATCCAGGACTGGTGTATTAAAAATACAGTTTTAGTGTCAATACCTTCACTTCAGTCATGTCCTTTTTTTCTCAAACCTTCCTAGTCATGCTGTATGAGTACTACTGGCCCAAATAGCAAGTGTTGGGCAGGGTCTACCTTCCCTCCAACTCATCCTGTCATATGGTACCTCTTTGGGGCTCTACCTTGGCTACGTATGGAGCTTGTCTTCACCCTACCCCACTCACCCCGCCACATTTCCATTACTTGTATTTATTAGTATCTCTGACCTGCATTGGGTTGAGGTGTTTGCCATTTGCCTACCAAGTGTATTCTTGGTAGCTTTCATCACCCCTCCTCTTCCAGAAACTCTTCATGCTGTCTGACCAGCCAAATGTCTCTCTCTCTCCTTTTCCCTCCAGTACTAATTCCATACTTGTTTCTCATGTTTTTCATGATCTTTAATGGATTGGAATGGGAGTTAAGGATATACTCACCTTAAGACAAAATCTTCCATTTAAGAATGAGGTAGCCTATCACTGGAAAACCAAAATTGTATCTATTCCTGTTCTTTCCTCCTCACTCCTGTGAGATTTACTGATTTCTAGAGCATCTTAGAACAGGCATGATGCTCAATAGACTTTGCCAATCAAATGACAGTTGGGCTTCTGAAGGAAAATAGCTGAAGTTGTATTATCCCCCAGATACTAGCCAGAGTTTTAACGTGAAGAAGGAGTTCCTCAGGCAGGGCTGGAGAGATAGTATAGGGGGTTAGACACTTGCCCTATCTGGGACCAATCTGGGTTGTATCTCTGATGCCTCATATGACTCTCCACACAGCACCACAAGTGACCCCTGGGTACAGAGTCAGGAGTTATCAGGACTGAGAGTGAAAGTTGGAATTACTCTGTACTAAAGTATCAAGAGCAAGCAAATGAAAAGAAAGTACTTTTCATTCCACCTCCCAAATGGTGCTCATGAGATCAGAGGGAAGGGAACCCTGTAGGCATCAACCTCCAGCTTGGATAATGGTTCAATGTTAGGACCTTGAGGATATGGTACTACATTGACCCTGTGCTGCTGGAGATTATGCAGGCTACTGTAGGACAACTAGCACTGCACCCAGAGATGCTCAGGGGACCACGTGGTGCTGGAGACCGAACCTGGGTCAGTTACATGCAAGGCATGAGCCTTAACCCCTATACTGTCCCTGTGGTCCACATAATTTACTATACTTTCTTTTAAAAAATTATAAACTCTTATTTTTAAGAAAGTCCAAATTACTTGTTGTTCTTTCAGAATTTATCAAGGAAAAATAGTTTCATATATGAACTTATGAAAACTTATGTTTCACTGAATTGCAATTCAATCACACTCATTTGCTAATGATAAAATGACTGAGTTTCCACTTAGATTAAGTTTTGTGCAAACAGTATTGTGAAGATGTGATCCCATTCATCTCTAATACTAAGCCAAAGCTAGTGAGATTTTAAATTCCCCTCTTGACCTTTCATAGCTTAACGAATTGTCTCAATTATAGATCATTCCATGTCAAACCAAGTACTCATTATTTGGCTCAGAATGTATAGACACTGAAAGTGGGGCTTGAGACATGCTCCAAATCCCAGCGGAAGGAAAATGTTGGAATCCAAGAAAAATGTTTCATGAATCTGGCATGTCTCAGTGTTGTTATTATCACAAGGTTGGAAAATTCCTGAGTCCCCACTGAGGACTAGAATAGCACAACAATACAATCGATATACAAGAAGTTGTTTACACCTCTACCATGCAGAAAGAGCCAACTAATCACTGAACTACTTTATCCATCATGCTGGAAACTATAGATTAATCTGAGGATTTAGTGAGCTGATGTGATTTCATTTTTTCCCCTTATTATATATGTATGCACACACATATATGTTTTGTACATTATGTAGTTTAATGGGATAGGAAGAAAATCTTATGGACAATGTGAAATATTTTTCATGGAGGCACAGGAGGGATAGTACAGGGTTTAAGACACTTGACTGGCAGCAACCCATCCTGATTCAGTATTTGGCATTATATTTGTTACCTTGACACCACCAGGGGTCACTCCTGAGTAAAGGACTAGGATTAGGGGTTGAACACCACCAGATGTGGCCCTGAAAAGTAAATAAACTTGTATTTAAGGTAGATAATAATTGAGAAGTTTTGAGAAAAAGTATGCAGGGGATCAAAGATGGATGAGGCACTAGCCTGGCATGTGACTGACCGGTTCCATCCTGGCAACCCTTAGCAACAGGAACACAAGAAAATCCTGTGATGAACTAAATGTTTTCTGTGTTTCATGGAGGGATTTTTCTTCTGTGTCAGACAACACTTAACAGCTGTAGATTTTCCAGATGTTCTCTCTCTGGAGCTTGGTCTTCTCCGAGCTCATGTTCCTTCCCTAAGGAGTCATTGATTTGCATTCCCTGAAGACTAACTTGCTCAAAACAAGTCATTCCCCCCCCCCAACCCTTGGGAAATCTTTCTTAACATAATTGAGCTTTTTCAGACACTTCATTATTGAGGGACTAATCAGACAGAGGCCAAGGAAACCAAGCTCTTGTAGCTCATTCAAGGAGAGACTCCAGCTTGAGTTTTTGAATCCAGAGGAAGTGAGCGATGATTGTTGGAGAGAGTAGAGATGGCCTTCATAGGGCCAGTGCTGAGCAGCCCATCAGTGGAGACAATACCAATAACTTAGATGCCATGATATGACTGATGGCATAAACCATCTTGTAGTGTGAGAGTGAGAGTTAGCAAAAGTTTCCTGTTCTTAGCTTCTGGTTAGTGACCAGTGTTTCTGGAGTTCCCCTGAATCTTTACAATGAAGCCTTAATAGATGCTCAATTTGACTTTTATTCTTTCAACCACAACATGATCCACAAAACCGTTCTCTGAGGTATTGGCTTGTGTGGGGACCTTTGATGAGTTTCTGGTAGTGGCACAAAACTATAGTTGTCCTTCCTATGGATCCTTATACATCCTAGTTGACTTGTCTCAGCAGAAAGGGAATAGCAAGGATGTCAAAGATCTTGGTGTGATTTCTTTTCTATGCACTCTTGGTTAAAGGGCATTCAGAAGTCATGAGCAGTTTTGTCTGCTGAGCTTTGCTGGGGCTTGCTTCCATCTGAGAATGCTTCAGATTTAAATACTCCTGTTCTCAAGGGGAATACTTCCATGTCTGCCTCACTCCAGATTCTGCTCTGCAGGGGATCAAACACAATTTTATGTTTTTCTATTGAAGTAATTTCGCAATGGTCATAACCATTCTCACTTTACCCATAGCCCCTGCTTCTTAAGTAGTCTGATGTATAAGTGATGGTGTCCTTCATCTCCCACTGTCCCCAAACTACCTGAGAACTCATGTTGTGCTATAGCAGATGGCACAGGGTATCTTAGCCACTTTGCATTTTGGAGGTCAGACAATAGGAACAGAGATAATTCTCTGGACATGTTGAACGAATATGTTTTCCTCCACTGCTGCCTAAGCTGTGTGACATGAGGATTATAACTCTCAAATATCCTTTAGACTCCATGCAGTTGCCAGGGTATCCTGAGTCCCCACCGTGTATTCACGGGTATGAAGACCAGCATTGCACTGTCACTGTCCTCCCGTTGTTCATCGATTTGCTCGAGCGGGCACAGTAATGTCTTCATTTTGAGACTTGTTGTTACTGTGTTTGGCATATTGAATATGTCACGGGTAGCTTGCAAGGCATTAAGAGGGTTTTTTTCTTGATTTTTCTGGGATTTCTGACTTCTAGCATCTATTATACCTCTAGTTGTTCTGAATTGGTTGCTGCAGCTAGCAGGAGAGCTGTGAGACTTTTCAGTCAACCCCTAACTGAATTCTCCACCTCCTTCACCAGAAATTCTGCAGGTTCCAGAGCCTGAGATTTGGGAAATGGGTGGGGATGGTTTGGGGTAGGAAAATCACACACTCACTACCGTTCTCAAAGGAACAGGGACACTTTTTCTCCTTCCTTCCTTCCTTCCTTCCTTCCTTCCTTCCTTCCTTCCTTCCTTCCTTCCATCTTTTTCTTTTAAGCAAAATAGATTTTTTCCTTCAAGATTTTGTTTTATTTTAATAAATCAGTTTATGGTAATTTACCACATTTAGTATTTCAACACCAATCCCACCTCCATAACACATTCTCAACACCTTTAGTTACCCCCCCATCCTCCCACCGCCCACACACAACAAAACCTGTTATTGGAGTAGAGTATAAAATACCAGGGATTCTGAGATTTTGGATAGGGTGATATAGCTTGTAGCTCTCTTGCGAGATTTATTTGTGAGTCTCTGGATCATGGCTGTTAATGAGTTTAAAATGGCACTGGAGGTGGTTTGAGTGCATGGCCACCAGGCTCCGGGAAAACAGAGATGTAGGGGGAGATCGTCCATTCCCAACTCTGCAGAATCCTGGGGGTTCACAAAAATCCCATATCTGAGGTTTTCAGTGGATTCATTCTCCTGCATAAGAGACTTGATTGGACCCTCTGGGGTTCGGCTGTGAGCAGGGTGGAGATTGGGTTCTGAAGGTTTTTGGCTTACCAGGTTCTGTTGAGATGGGCAGATTGGACTCACCTGACCTCCTCCAGTTGTCCCTGGAGTGGCATCTGGGGTCATCTCTTGCAAAATAGTTTTTATTGAAAGGCATTTAGAGAGATGTGAGGGAGGAGGGGGGGAAGGGAGAGGGAGAGAGAGGAGAGAAAGAGAAAAGGAAAGAAAGCGGGAGAAAGAGAGAGAGGGGAAAATAGAGGGGGGGAGAGAGAGAGGGAGAAGGAGAGGGGGGATAGAGAAGGAGAGAGACAGGGAGAGAGGGGGAGGGGGGAAGAGAGCGGGTGGGAGAGAGAGAGAGACAGAGAGAGAGAGGCATTTAAGAAAGAACATGGACTTGAAAAAGTTCAGAGAACTTTTTCAAAAGGGAAATCTTCACAAAATATCCTTTGGGATATTTCTTTAACACTTTGTCCAGTTTTAGAATTGTGTTACCTATGAAGGCAAAGTACTAGTTTTATCCCCATCCCACCTTTCAGCTTGTCTTATTGAAGCTTCTCAGCCTATGAAACAAGACAAATAATTAGGTTTGGGGTCACTCTCAGTGGTGCTCAGGGGTTACACCCAACTCAGTGCTCAGGGGCTGCTCCAGGTGGTGCTGGGTGGGGGCCATGCTGTGCCAGCGACTGACCCTGTACCTCCTGCAGTCTGAATATGTCCTCAGCCTGCTGAGATCTCTCTCCAGCACAAGACAAATGAATTTTCATGTGATTTCAAGTTTTCCTATAATAGTACTCATGCTTTTAACATGATTTTTAAAAATTTTTAGGTCACCATTATGGATTATTTTCCTTACTTCAAAGACAATTTTTCACATTTCCCCTTTTTTTGTAGAATGTTCTAGACTGATCTCTCTCTCTCTCTCTCTCTCTCTCTCTCTCACACACACACACACACACACGCACACACCCCTTCTCTTTCACAGAGACCTATTTTTTTGCAGCTGTAATGTTCTCAACTGTTCACTATTGTGAAATTTGGCTGACCAGATCAGTTAATTCTGTTGAGATTTAACTGCAGTCATTTTTAATAATGACAAATTATCGTTTAATTTATCTTTTTAAAATCATTTGCAAAAAAAATAAAATCATTTGCAGCAATTTGGTATCATTTACAGTGGCTAAAGTTTTTTTTTTAATGAAAAGTTTTAAATTTTTTGGTTTTTGAACCATACCCAGCAGTGCTCAGAGCTCCATCCTGGATGTGTTCAGGGGATTATATGCTGTTCTGGGGATCAGACAAGGATGCCCATATGTGAAGCAAACTGATGCTTGGGTCCCATGTGCTTAAGTCTTTCTGTGTTCTTTTTCTCTTCTCACTTGTGGTTTTTTTTTTTTTTGGTGGTAGTGTTTTTATTTTATTTTAAACCTATATTCAGAGAGTCTGGATTAACCTATCTCCAGAGTATCCATTTGACCATATCCACATGATAACCAAGCTCACTGAGGTTTCTCGGGAGTTCAAGATGCCACTCTGTCTAACGTTCATTGATTTAAAGAATGCCTTTGATTCTGTTGAGACGGAAGCAGTCATTGAAGCCCTAGCCAATCAGGGTATTCAAGCTCAATACATCAAGATCCTCCGTGAGCTGTATTGCAGATTCACTACCAGGATCTCACCATTCTACAAAGAAGTAATCAT
>JAOXYA010138920.1:0-21643 GCA_028565675.1 Sorex palustris | reverse complement strand
TAGCTTGCCGGGCTCTCCGAGAGGGGCGGAGGAATCGAACTCGGGTCGGCCATGTTGGCTGCGTGCAAGGCAAATGCTCTACCGCTGTGCTATCGCAGTCGGCCGATCAAATAAAATTGTCCAAAATTAAAAAAGAAAAAGAAATAGGGAGAACATGTGTGTTTCCGGTGATAGTGTAGACAGGGTGTTGAAAGAAGCTAAACCCCAATGCTTGGACTGGGTTACTGTAAGGTTCACTCAGGACCAGTGACTAACCGATGAGATAGCAACATTCCCGGAATCAAAGCTTGTCCTGCCCCGAATACAGGGCCCATGGCCCATCCCAAGGCTGGTGGTCACCCAGGCTCTATTCTATGCTTACCAAGCCTACCACTCTCATGGGTCTTTGTTATCTTTCCTGCCCCAAATCCTGCTTAATCTATTCCAGACTCAGTCTCACCCGAGGTCCTGACGGTCCCCCCAAGAGCTCACCCTGATGTAGGCAGGCAGGCAGGAAGGCAGACAGATAGGGAAGGCCCCCTCCCCAGGCAATGACAGTAAATTTTCTAGGAAGTAATAGCTCTGAAGTTGCAAAGGCAAACCTTGCAGAAAACAGGAACTAAGGCTGCTAAGACCCTCACTTGGCCAGCAACAGACCCAGAGAAGTTCCCGCAGAAACAAAAGCCCAGAAAAGGAATTTCAAAGAAGACCTTCACCAAGCCCAACGCCCCTGGTAACCTTCTTAGCTGTGGTCTTTGATCTAGGTAGAAGCCGTTTACAGGGGCAGGTTGGAGAAGCCTTATACAGGTTGAACAAAGGAGGGGGGTACATATGCTCCGGAGCCCAGGTGCTGCTTTCGCACATGTGGCCGAGCACCCGTGTTGCCCAAGGACATGTGTCCCTGCATCTCCCCTCTTAAGATGTGTACTTTCATGTTTTCCTGTCTAATTCTGGGATTTGTGTAGGGGCTCTCGCCGTCCTTGGAGAAGCCCCAGTTCTCTCTTGAGCATGTTACTCTCCACTCTCTCCCACTTTCTCTCCTTCCCTTCAAAACCTTCACATAAAATCTGTCTTACTACACTGCTTGTCTACTCCTGAAATTCTTTTCTTCAAGGTGAGGCAAGAATCCAGTAACCCTGGGTCCCGGTTGGCAGAAGCAGATGGGGAAAATGTGATCATCTTTCTCTTCCCCGCTTCACATAAGTCACTAGTGGAGCCCACCAACATCAACCCCAGTAAACTTCTGTTTCATCACTTTACTGTCTCTGTCTACTGTCTGCATAGGGTAGGGTCTCAAACCTCTCCATCACATTGGTTTAAAATCCCAGCAGAGCAGTTCATTTATCATCCAGCAGGAAATGCACATATTTTCTGAATGTTGTATAAGAAGTCAGGGCTGGAGTGATAGCACAGCGGTAGTGCATTTGCCTTGCCTGCAGCCAGCCCGGCCGAGCTGGGTTTGATTCCTCCGCCCCTCTCGGAGAGCCCGGCAAGCTACTGAGAGTATCTCGCCGGCACAGCAAAGCCTGGCAAGCTATCCATGATGTATTTGATATGCCAAACACAGTAACAACAAGTCTCACAATGGAGACGTTACTGGGCCCACTAAAGCATATCGATGAATAGCCGGAGGACCGTGACCGTATAAGAAGTTAACACAGGCTTTCTTTCTCATCTGAGCAGGAGGTTGGGTCTGGGGACAGAGGGGAGAGTTGGGGAGAAAGAGGAGAGGCCCTGGGTCCATCAAAAAGCTGCAGGGTCTTGCGAAGCCTGTGCTGATATTGGAGAAATGAACAGCTCAGCCAGAAACTGAAGTGACACCAGTACCATGGCTTTGTCTTCCTGTCCCTGATGTGTCTCCTTTCCCTTGCATGCACCAAGCATTTGGGGGGACACACTCAGCTGACTCCTGGCTCTGTGCTTGGGGCTCACTCCAATCAGTGCTCAGGAGACCCTATTGATATAGGCAGGGAAGTATATAGGGAAAGACCTCATGGCAATGAAATTTCCAGGTAATAAAGCAATCTGAGGTTACAATGAAATTTCTGGGAAGTAAAGTCCTAAGACTTACCACCTTGTGGAAACAGAAAGCAAGACCTGATAACACCTTCTTCAGTAGCTGACCCTAAGGAGACTGGACCTCTCCCTAGGGAATGGGCCTGGAGGAAAATCTGAAGGAGAACCCTCAACTGCCTCCTTTAATCTGATTAACTTCTGTGGTTCAGCCAAAAGAAGACTTCAGAACATTCTAGACCAAGACAACCCTAGAAGGTGTCCATATAAAAGTCTGTCCAAGAGCCCATTCAAGTATCTCTCTGCCTTGGGAGAAGCCCGAGTTTCTCTCTCTCTCTCTCTCTCTCTCTCTCTCTCTCTCTCTCTCCTTTCTCTTTTTCTTTCTCACTTTCTCTCCCTCCTTCCCCTTCCTAAATCCCTCCAAATAAAATCTGTTTTACTTCACTGCTCATCTACTCCTGAAATTCTTTTCTGAGAGGCAAGACAAGAACCCGGTAACCCTGGGTAAGGTCTAGGACTGACTTTCCTTCCATGGGAAGAGCAAATTCTCATCTCAACCTGAGTCCATGGCTCCCCAAGAAATTGGGCGATGGAAATCCACTTTAATGCCAAGAAGACCAAGTGGACATCAGTGTGGCTTGAGGGCCACTTCATGGGGCTAGCCAGGCTCTGGCCTGTGCCCATCAGGGACTCACCGCAGACTTTATCAGTCCTGGCCTTCCCGGATAGCCTCTGGGTGGTAGAGGCAGATGTGGAGAAAGTGATCGTGACCATCTCTCTCCTCTCCTCCTCACAAAAGCCACCTTTGGAGGCCACATACTTCACTTTGGTTGTCGGGGTTAGCTGTGTGAAAGGCAGGTTCCCAACCCACAGGATTATATATCTCTTCAGGTCCCACTAAGGATTCTTAAAGACACTTATTTAAACCAAATGTTAAATAAAAAAGAGCTCTTGTGGTGAATAAATAATAGACTTCAGGGTCACGTTAATGATTAAACTTTCCTTTAAAACGTGCTTTTATAGTCATAGATTCTTTTTCTCTGGATGCATGAATCAAAATACTGGGGAGTAATACTGGGGAGTTCCAAGAGGCTTCGAGAAAGGGACTGAGGCCTGCTAAGTGTGCTTTCAACATCAGAATTCCCCAAGGGCTCCTGGTTTCATTGTCTAGGCAAGGGACAGATCATTCATTCCTTCTTAGGTCACACCTAGAGTAAGTGACTTTGGCACAGTTGGTTTCCCCTGAAAGCCTCTAGCTCTTTCATATGCAAAATTGACTGGGTCTAGTAAGATTACTTCTGACCTCTTTTGGTTCTTCGAATAACTTCCTCATTTTCTGGGAACTAAGTCATTAAGCACAGCATCCCACCTACTATCCCTGTCAAAATAGTTGACAACCAGGAATTATTAACCAGCTTTAAAGCTGCATTGACTTGAGAAAACAAAGGCTTTGAAATGACAGTGTGGTTGATCCCCACCCCAACCTTCCCTCCAAACTCCCTATTCCTAGGCTTCCTTGGAAGCTCAGAAGTCAGAGAAATCTCGGTAAAATACAATATTGTGTGTAATCTGTTAAATCTACCCGGGTTCTCTGGAGGCAAGTGTTTATGTAGGCATGTGAGGAGCGAGTGTGTGCATGTGTATGTGTATATATGTGTGTGCATGTGAGTATGTGTGTTTGTGTGTGTGCATGTGTGTGTGCATGTGTGTGTGTGCATGTGTGTATGCGCATGTGTTTGTGTGTGTGTGCGTGTGTGCGTGTTTGTGCATGTGTGTATATGTGTGTTTGTGCATGGGTGTGCGTGTGTGCATGTGTGTATGTGTGTGTATGTGTGAGCATGTGTGTCTCTGGGGGGGCTATTTGGGGGTTTTCTGGCTTATTCACTTTCAGCTTGTCCCTCTGCTGAGGACGACACCTGGCCCTCCTGTGTGCTGGAATGACTGGGAGGGGGTTGAGCCGTAGTGCGGCTGGGACAGAAGGCATTTGCCTGGCACGAAGCTGAATGGGTTTGATCCTGGAACCCTGTGTGGACCCCAGAGCCCAGAGCCAGGAGTGACCCCTGAGCACAGCCGGGTGTGACGTCAAAACAACCGATCTGGGAGAAGGCTCCAGTAGAGAGGGTGCTTGCCTTGCACGCAACTATCCAGGCTCAATCCCGGCACCCTATAGGATCCCCAAGCCCCAGGGGCGTGATCCCTGAGCACAGAGCTGGAGTCGTCACCTCTGGGAGTCACTGAGGTTGGCTGCCCGGAGCTGCACCGTCCCTTCCTTGGGGAGGTGGTGGGTGGGCTGCGTGTGCGTCCTGGGGGCTCACACATTGGGCTCGGCTCACTCATTGGGTGGCAGAGCTTGCTGGGGTCTCACTGTAGAGAGTGTTTCTGGCACATTCTCAGCCGCTGTGCGCAGAGATGCATGCTAGGGGCCACAGCAGCACGTGGCCCCCTACCCAGAGCCTGTGACCTTTCACAGAGGCAGTCGCCATCGCTGGGGTTGGGGGGCAGCCGTGCACTGTCTCCCTTCACTCATCCTAGGGGTCTTCCCTTAGGCTCAGACCCCAAAGCTCCCCAACTTTTTTTTCAATCAAATCACCGGTGAATTGCAAAGTTACCAGTTATTCCTGACTGGCTCGCAGCGTACAACGTTCCAGCCCCCATCATTTCATCAGGTCCACCTCCCTCCCACCCCTTTCTTCTTTCTTTCTTTTTTTCCCCCTTCTTTTGGGTCACACCCGGGGATGCTCAGGGGTTCCTCCTGGCTCTGCACTCAGGAATTACCCTTGGCGGTGCTCTGGGACCGTATGGGATGCTGGGGATTGAACCTGGGTCGGCCGCGTGCAAGGCAAATGTTCTACCTGCTGTGCTATTGCTCCAGCCCCAACTTTTCTTCTTTCTTTTTTTTTTCTCTTTTTGGGTCACACCCAGCAATGCTCAGGGGTGACTCCTGGCTCTGCACTTGGGAACTACTCCTGGCGGTGCTCAGGGGACCATATGGGATACTGGGGATTGAACCTGGGTCAGCCGCATGCAAGGCAAACACCCTACCCGCTGTGCTATCGCTCCGGTCCTCATTCATTTTTGCCTCTTTTCCTTTTAGGTGCTGTGGTTTGCCGTAGTCACTGACAGGATGCTGGGCGTGTCCCCCGGCCCCCTGTCAGCCACTGTCCTCTGTCCCTTTAGGGCCCGGCCTGGGGCCAGCTCTCCCTCTGGGGCATGGGGTTGGCACCCCCATTTCTACTGAGACTACAGAGAGACCCAGGAGTTTCACGTCCGACTGTGCCTGGGTGGGAAGCATCGGCCCCGCCTTGCTCTAACCCTAGACCCCCATGAGCTTCCCTGGGACAGACCTACAGGTGTGTGTGGGGTCCTCCTCCCTGCCCCCAGGCTCAGAGGAGAGTAGACCGAGGAGAGTGCCCCACCCTGATGTGAATTCTTTGGACCTAGAACATCATCACACCCTGCTCCATTGCTTCATAATGTCACGGCACAATGCCACTTCCTCCAGGAAATCTTCCTTGACATCCCTCTTCGAACCATTCACTTCTCTTTCCATTTGGCAAGCATTCAGTGGCTTGGGTTGACACTGGCGACTATCTGTTCTGTCCTTGTCCTGTCCTATCCTAGCCTCCCGCTCCTTGACGGTCAGCTCCTCCCGGAGGAAAAAGTGCTGGTCAGTGCTTTGTGGACACAAAGACCCGGAATGTGGCCCTGAGAATTGTCCCCAGGGGCCTTGAGGGGAAACAGCGTATGTCACTTCCTGTAGGTCCCCCCATAGCAGGAGTCCAGAGCTCACTCCTTCCTCTCTGTCGTCCCAGAAACCAGGCAGAGTTTTTCAAGACCTGAGCCTCAGTTTCCCCATAATCCACAGCCTGAGTGTGACTTTGCATGTGCAAGTCCTGGTGCCCACAGCGTGTCCCTGAGTACCGCTGTAAGCAATACCCACCCCTCGAGCACAGGGGGCGGGGGTGTAAAGGATCAGGAGGATGGGGGCGTCCAGGACAGACCCTCCTAGCAAAGAACCAGCAGTTTGGGCAGAATTTGAATTTTTATTTTGTTTTGGGGCCACATGTGGCGGTGCTCAGGGCTGACTCCTGGCTCTGTGCTCAGGGCTTGTTCCCAGCTCTGCTCAGGGCTCACTCCTAGTTCTATGCTCAGGGCTGACTCCCAGCTCTGCTCAGGACCGACTCCCAGCTCTGTGCTCAGGGCTGACTCCTCGCTGGGCTCAAGGAACCCTATGGGGTGCCGGAGATTGAACTCGAGTGGGGTGCATCTTACTTACTTACTTACTTACTCCTGGTAAGTGCCCTCCCCCCTGGAACTTTAGTTTGAAGGGGACAGGCACCTTCTTCACTTCCTGTACAGACAGCAAAGAAAGGAGCTCGGAGAGGTGAGCAGGTGGTGGTCGGGTGGGGTCAGGAATTTGGCTGTGCCCCCTTTAGAGCCCCCCCACGCGCCCTCAGGGTGTGGAGGAAAGGGGAGGACTTGCTGGGGAGGACGGGGCCTGGGAGGTCTTGGGGATCCCTCAGAGCTCCTGCCAGTGGCCTCACCTGTCCTGTTGTGTCTGTCAGCAGCGGCTCTGGCCCTTGGCTGAGCTCCGTGGGGGTCGCAGAGGCGCCTGAGTGTCAGGACGTCCTCCGCCAAGGAAGCTGTGGATGGCCAGGCAGGCAGCGTCCCCCAGCCTCCTGCTGCGACGCTCCCGCCTCTTAGTCACAAAATGGCTGCTTCTCCCCCAGGGATCACGACCACCTTCCAGGCAGGAAGACCCTTGTAGGGTTTGCTGGACTTGAGAGAGGCTAAGGACAAAAGACCCTTGGATGGGGGCGAATTCTTCCCCTGTCGGTAAGAGGGCTGATTTCCAGGGTGCTTAGCCAGGACTTAATTCCGCCTCCTCCCTCTGGTGCTGGGCCTCGAACCCTGGGCCTCACGTATGTGAGGTGCGAGCTCCCCTGTGAGCATTGTCCCCAATTCCATCTCCGTGGCAGAGCCAGTGGCTGGTTTGGTGCCGAGGCCACTTTGGTGCTGCTCAGGGCTCTCCCCGGCCACGGTCCCGGGCTCAGAACCACCACGGGCAGGGACTGCTTGTATCTGAGCTCTTTGGCCCAAACAAACTTAAGCTCGTAGGGGCTGGAGCAACAGCACAGCAGGGAGGGCATTTGCCTTGCACACGGCCAACCCGGGTTCGATTCCCAGCACTGCCAGGGGTGATTCCTGAGTGCAGAGCCAGGAGTAACCCCTGGGCATCGCCGGGTGTGACCCAAAAAGGAAAAAAAAACCCTTAAGCTTGTAGGTGGGAGAAGCAGCCCCCAGCTGGCTGGCGACGGGCCAACCACAGGCCCCTGGAAACCTGTCACTGCAGTGTGAAGTGGGGGTGGGGGTCGCTCAGAGGCCCGGGTGAGGTCCCCTCTGGGGGCCATCCTGGTCCCCCACACCCGGCAACTATATCCTACCTAACATTTGGGCTGCGCATCACCAGACCTGGCCCAGGGCTTCCTGAGCACTGCCTCAGAGCACTCCCTAAGTGTAGGATGTGCACCGGAGAGAACCTCGCTCTCTGCCATCGATGGAGGGAGCACTGGTGTTCAGAGTCACACAGTACTGTGTGCGCTTACGGGGGCACCCCCGGTCTGGTGGGTACCGCAGGGTTCAATTACCTGGTGGCGTCTGGGCTTCTGTTTGGGTCTCCCATGACACGTGTGGGGCAGGGGGCTGAGGCGACCCGCTCCGGTTGACCCTTGGGCAGAAAGCTACAACCCACCTTCTGAGATCTGCTTTATTTCACTATGTGGTTTTGGGGTTGGGGCCACATGGTATTCAGGAGCTAGAGCCATATCAGTGCTCAGGAGCCGCTCACATCTCAGTGCTCAGGAACTACTCCTAGTTCAGTGCTCAGGAGCTGTTCTCACCTCAGTGCTCAGGAGCTGCTCACATCTCAGTGCTCAGGAACTACTCCCAGCTTAGTGCTCAGGGATCACACTCAGTGCTGGGATGCTCCCACCTCTTGCACCGTCGCCCTGGCTCTGAGGTGCTCTTTAACCACGCACAGCTTCATTTCTTCCACCGATCTGTGCCTTTGCTTCGGAATCCCCTGGAAGGCCCCGAAAAGCAGTGTGACTGAAGGCTACCTGCAGCGTGGAGCGCACAGGCGATCCCCAGACGCTTCTGGTGTCCATTCACACCGGGCCCATTCTGCAGGTGGGCAAACAGAGTCCCAGGGAACCCGGGAGGGCCAGTCCAGGAGAGGCTGGGGGCGCTGCTCTGTGGCTGGGGGGACCGGGAGGGGTCAGGGGGCGGTGCCTTCGCGGAGGGCTGTGCTTTCCCCGCTCCCCCTGGCAGGGGGCCTCCCACCTCCCCTGTGCTAGCAGCCCCTCACCCCTTCTTCCCTCCCCTTCCTTCCCGAGGCTCCGCTGGCTCCCGTTCGCTCGGTGGGAAACTTGTTTTCGCTGGTAAACTCGGCGCTATGACTCAGACAGAAGATGCCCAGAGAGCAGCCGGGTGTCGGAGCGCTCCGTGAGTGAGCTAATGTTTATAAAGTGTTCGAAGACGGGAATTCCACGCCAGGCCTGAGAGCTTGTGCTGGCGGTCGCGGGAGCCGGAAGCAAAGAGCCTGGGGTGGGGGGCAGGGCCGAGTCTGGGGGCGAAACAGCCCAAAGCCAAAAGCCCCCGTCCAGCTGTGCACTGGGCTGGATGCCCAAAGCAGGAGCCCCAGATGCCTCTTTCTCTGAGCAACGCCTGGAGGAGGTGGGGCTGGTGAGGATGTGCAAAGGCCCTGAGGCATGAGGAGTCAGCACTGTAGCACTGTCATCCCGTTGTCCATCAATTTGGTCGAGCAGGCACCAGTACCGTCTCCCAACAAATTGTGAGACTTTTTACTGTGTTTCGGGTATGGAATGCATCACGGGTAGCTTGCCAGGCTTTGCCGTGCAGGCAAATGGAGAACCATCAGATGTGGGGGTCTTTGTGCCCAGGAGGAGGCCTGGGTGCTCCCTGTGCACACAGCCAGCGAGCACTTCCTGTCACTCATTCGTTCATTCATTCATTCATTCATTCATGCAACATCCCCAGTGCTGAGCTAGGAACAGGGAGAAAGGACAGTCCCGCGGTGGTCGAGAAGTCCTTTGCCTCATGATCGTGTGTGAGGGTGGGATAGGAGGGGTCGGAAGCAGAAGGCCTGGGTGCGAGCGCAGACCTGTCTCCAAGGCACAGGGCTGCCAGGGCCTTGCAGGCTTGGGGGGGGGTGTAAGGGCCCCACTGGCATCACTCAGTGCCAATAAACAGTCCTGGAGCAGGAAGGAGACTCAGGGGGAGAAGACAAGAGACTCGTGTGCATGCATGTGTGTGTGCGTGCGTATGTTCAGGCCACCAGGCAGCCTCGCTCTTCCCATTTTTTTTTTGCTTTTGGGTCACACCCAGCGACGCTCAGGGGTGATTCCTGGCTCTGCACTCAGGAATTACCCCTGGCGGTGCTCAGGGGACCCTATGGGATGCCGGGGATTGAACCCGGGTTGGCCGCGTGCAAGGCAAACGCCCTCCCCGCTGTGCTGTCGCTCCAGCCTCTCTTCCTATGCTTCTTAGTCTTCTCATTTTGCCTCGTGGACACAGCAAAGCTGCTGACCCTCCAGCCTTTGAGTATGTGTTCCAGGCTGGAGGGAGAAGAGGAAAGACTAAGGGCAGAATAGCCGCGGGGGCTCAAGTCTGGTCCCTGTCAGGCTCCTTCTCCTTAGTCAGAAAGGGGGTTGCTACCCCCCCCCCACCTCCTCCTCCAGACCTCTGCTCTAGCTCTTCGGCTAGAAATGGGCTCGCTCCAGGGCTGCTTCCTCAGAGCAGAGGAGGAAGGGAAGGGAGAGGCGTTGGAATGTCCCTGGGGGGTCAGTCCAGAATGTCGGCCAAAGGCCCCGATAGCCCCGGGAGGGAAGTGGGTGTGAATTCTGGGGCAGAAGGCCAAGGGGTGGGCAAGGGTGAAGCTGAGGTGTGTGGCCTTCCTGGGGAAGGTCACAGGGACGCCCAGGTGGCCTTTCAGGAGGGTCCCTCTCCTTCACCACGTCTAGCCCTGGCCGCCTGGAGAAGGTCCCCAGCTGGGTCCCAGAGTGATGCTCAGCCCCCTCCTGCCCGAGTCCCTGGATCCTGCACCCTGAGCTATCATAGCACAGGGGGAGGGCACTTGCCAAGTGGGGTTCAATCCCCTTCTCCCCGTAGGGCCCCCTGATCCCCTCCAGGAGTGATCCCTGAGCACTGTGGCTCCCAATCCAAAAAATTCACTGGCGTGCATGAGCTATAGTGCAGTGGGGAAGGCGCCTGGTGTGCTCAGGGCAGACCCGGGTTCGATGCCCAGCACCCCATACATCTCCGGAGCACCACCCCCTGAGCATCTCTGGGTGTGGGTCCCGTCCATCTTCTCGGGTTTCCCTGAAGATGGCCCTGCGAGGTGGGGAGGATCCAGGGGTCCGCAGAGAAGGGGAAGGACACTGGAGAGCCTTTGTGAGGGGCAGTGGCCTCCGCCCACAGGAGTGCTGAGTGCTGGAACCGCCCAGCTGCCTGAGTGGGGGGGGGAGGGGAGGGAGGACAGCTGTGCTTGAGAACCGTGGTGGCTTCTGGAACTCTCGCTCTGCCCACAGTGGACCAGGCGGTAAGTGGCTGATCTCTGAGTGTGGAGAGGGACGGGAAGGACAGGGCCCGAAGACACAACTCCAGGCCTGGGGCAGAGCCGTAGGAGGGGGCGGGCGTTTGCTTTGCATGCAGCTGACCGGTTCAATCCCTGACTTCCCACTGCAGCCTCCCCAGGAGTGACCCTGAGCACAGAAGCAGGAGTAACCCCCGAGAACTGCCGGGTGTGACCTCCTTTAAAAAAAAAAACAACAAAGATCTGGCCCTGTGCTGGGGAGGGGTGCAGGGAGGGGCTGTTGGTGGGAGGTCCACATCTGGGTGGGTGGGCCACATCTGGGGCGGCCTCTTTGCACCAGTTTCTCCAACTTGCTGTGTGACTTCAGGCAAGTACCGCCCTCATGTCTCTGAGCCAACTTTATTTTAACCCGGGGACTTGAAGGGCTCAGCAGGGACGCCCCCAGCCCGTGGGTCAGATCACCCCCAGAATTCCGTGTTTATTGACCACTTTCTGTGTGTTGTGGCCCAGAGCACACAGGCCAGCGGGTCCCCTGGCCCTTAGAAGCTCAGCCTCTGGCTCTTCTGCACCCAGCACAGACCGTTGTCTTCACTCTGTCTGGACTGTGTGCGGGAAAGACCTCGACCTTGTGGTCTCTCTTTGTCCTCCAGGAAATGACCATCTGGCTGGACATAGTAGGTGCTCAGTAAATGGTGCTGTTGTCATATTGTCATTACCAGAAAACGACACGGGGACGGACAGTGCTGCAGTGAAAGGACCCCCCACCCCCGGACCTTTCCTACTGAGCCCACCCAGCCCATCGGGAGATCACGCCCCCAGATCCCACGCCGCGCCTCCCGGGAGAGAACTACAATTCCCAGAAGGCCGCGAGGGGCGGTCCCGTCATTGCTCGCTCCGCCCCGACCCGCAGCGCCGCGCGGAATGCTGGGAGTTGTAGTTCGGCTCCACGGCCCCTGCGGACCTGCGGGGAGCGGTCGGGCGTGCGCCCGCGGGCTTCGCGGTGGGAGTGGGGGACGCGGGGGTCTCCTCCAGGGTGGGGAGCCTCATCTAGGAAGGTCCTTTGCGTGAGCCCTCGCGACAACGGGGTCTTCTGGGCGCCGCGCGGCTCCTCAGGGCCCTTTAAGGGGCGGGGCCGGGCGCTGCCCCTGCCCGGGACCTCGCCTTGGGCTCCGTGTCCGCTGGCCGGTCACGGGGTGTCAGCTGTGTCACCCTAGGGGTGCAGCGCCGAGGGTCGGGGCATCACGGACACTCCAGCCTCCACGACCCAGCAAATGACCCCTGAGTTGGAAGGCGGGGGCCGCAGTGGTCCTGGCGATGATCGTCAGGGGCTGGAAGGGCGTTGGGTGGGAGGGAACCGCAGGAAGGGCTCGGAGGGCGGAGGGCGGAGGAAGGGACTCGAGCTGCCCTTTGACCTGGAGTGGCTTGCGGGCCCTCAGCTGGTGGCAGGGCTGGACTCGGGCATATTTTCAGCTCTGGCTTGCCTGCCCTCAGACGGGGACACAGGCTCTGGGGGACTTTCTGCTGAGTGAAGTGTCAGGAACCGGCCTTGGGGCGCCTGGGTCCCTCTCACACGCCCTCCACCCTAGCAGGGGCAGAAACTGGGCGGGTTCGGGAGGCCACTGCCCCCAGCAGCCTGGGGTGCCAAGCGCTGCTCTCTAACCCGAGGCCTGGGACAGGGCTGCAGCCCAGCGGGGAGGGCGCTCGCCTCCCTGGTTGGACACCCCATGAGGTTCCCCGAGCCCTGCCAGGGGCCTGAGCACAGAGCCAGGAGTCAACCCCGAGCACCGCCAGGTGTGGTTCCAAAACGAAAAAAACATCAAAATAGAAGACATTCTTTTTTAAAAAAGAGAAAAGAGGGGCTGGAGGGATAGCACAGCAAGTAGGGCATTTGCCTTGCACGCAGCTGACCCGGGTTCGATTCCCAGCATCCCATAGTGTCCCCTGAGCACCGCGAGGGGTAATTCCTGAGTGCAGAGCTAGGAGTAACCCCTGAGCACTGCCGGGTGTGGCCCAAAAAGAAAAAATCAGAAAGAAAGAAAATGAGGCTTGAGAGGGTCTGCAGCCAGGGACGGCCCCCCAGCCAAGCCTTGGGTCTGTGCCCTGGGGGTGGGGTGTTCTGGCCCCTTGAGGGAGCCCGCAGGAGTGCAGGGGTGTCTGGGCTCGGAGGAGAGCAGCGCCTCGGTGCAGCAAGACCCCCAGGTCAGAGGCTATGCTGGCCAGTGTTTATCTTTGATTAAGAAAAAATGGGGAGCAAATCAATTCCCCCCCCACCCAGTGATGCAATTCAGATGGTGGGAAAGGCAGCCTGGAGGCGGAGGGTCTGCGGGGACGCGCAGGGAGTTGGGCCCTGGCGGGGGGTGGGGGGAGGGGATGGGCGGCCTCCCCATCTCCCTGGGAGCTGCTTGGATGGGGAGAGATGCTGACCAGCCATGGCAACTTAGGGGCCCTGGAAGATAGTACAGTGGTTAGGGCAGAGGCCCCCCACGCGCCCAGTCTGAGCTTAAACTTTGGTGCCTCGTGGTGCCCTGGGCACTGCTGGGGGGGCCTTGGAGACCCCTGGCCATTGCTGGTCCTGAGTAACACAGTGTCTTTGGGCCCCACGTTTAGTTCTGAGCTGCTTGGCCGCGCGTCCCCACCGGGAATGGAGCCTGGACACCATGTTTGGCAGCCCCCTAAACAGCAAAAGTCAAGAATAAAAGTATTAAAAAAAAAAAAAAAGAGGGGCTGGAGTAATAGCGCAGCGAGTAGGGCATTTGCCTTGCATGTGGCCAATCCGGGTTCAATTCCCAGCATCCCATATGGTTCCCCGAGCACCGCCAGGAGTGATTCCTGAGTGCAGTGAACCAGGAGTAACCCCTGAGCATTGCCAGGTGCGATAAAAAAAAAAAAAAACCAACCCAGTTTGGCTCTTGTTCCCTGGAGGTGGCTGCTCCCACTTCCACACGTGGGGACTGACCCACAGCTCGGACGTGGAGACTGGTCCCAGCGCTCACGGATGATGGACGCAGGGGAGGAGACGGGGAGCCCGGGAGGGTGGCTGTTAGTCATCACTGTGGAAGACCTGGGGACCGGGTCTTTGAGGTGGGGTAGGTAGTGGTAATCCAGGCAGGCTTTGCTAATTGCTGAGGAGGTGAGCTTTGGGCTGGACTTTGAGGTACGGGCAGGTACGGGCACTGTCTGAGACCCAAGGAGAAGGGACCTTTTAAAGATGAGGGAGTCATGAAGAAGACGAGGGACATTTGAGCCTCCTGCTGGGGGCAGGAGGGGTAGGGCTGGGACTTCTGCAACCACGGGGCCTTAGTCCGAAGACACAGCTGTAGGGTGGAGTGGACGGGGACAGAGCCAGTGGTCACCGCCCCCCCCCCTTTTCCCTCACCGTCTCCTCTCTCTCCCTCTCGCTCTTCTCCCACAGGGGTTCCTCCTGGCTCTGCACTCAGGAATTACTCCTGGCGGTGCTCGAGGGACCCTATGGGATGCTGGGAATCGAACCCGGGTCCACTGCATGCAAGGCAAACGCCCTCCCTGCTGTGCTATCACTCCAGCCCCTACTTTTGAGCCACACTAGCGATGCTCAGGGTTTACTCCTAGCTCTGTGCTCAGGAATCACTCCCAAAGGGGCTGCGGAGGCCCCTCCCATCCCATCACCAGGGTGAACTCAGTCCTGTAAACCGGTTCTTAGGTTCTGTTGCCCTTGGGCATCCATTGTTCCCTTACTCTGCTGTGTGTGTGTGTGTGTGTGTGTGTGTGTGTGTGTTGGGGGGTGTGATATATACCTGGGATGAATCCCCCTGTCTGTCCCTCTCCCAGCTGACCCATTCAGCAGGCCGCCCTCTAGAACCTCACACAGTGCGAAAGCAATGCTTTTGCCTTTTTTCTTCTGTGTAGTATTCCACTGAGTGGCTCCATCCCTTTTCTGCCCTCCCCACATCCCTGTGTGCTTGGAAGCAGATCCCAGGTACTGTGGCACCTATAAACACTGCTGAAAGGGGCTCAGAAGAACAAGGACCTTCCGATCCCCCCCCCCCAAAAAAAACCCTACACAACAGCTGCACTGTTTCCCCTTGGGGAAGAATGTTTCAGACTTCATAACATTTATAAAGTTCCTTGGGGTGTTCAGTGATCTCGTGCACAAACACACCTATCAAAATGGAACTAGGGGGCTGGAGAGATAGCACAGCAGGTAGGGCGTTTGCCTTGTACGCGGTCGACCTGGGTTCAATCCCCAGCATCCCATATGGTCCTCCGAGCATCGCCAGGAGTAATTCCTGAGTGTATGAGCCAGGAGTAACCCCTGTGCATCACCGGATGTGACCCAAAAAGCCAAAAAAAAAAAAACCCAGGGAACTAGGCTATGAAATATTTAACAGAACATTCTATTTAATGGCATGTAGGACAGGGACCCCCCCCCCCACACACACACACAATCCTATGTCCTTATGGTTGGGTATTTTATTTTTTGATTCTGGGGCCACACCTGGTGATGCTCAGGGGTTACTCGTGACTCTGTGCTCAGGAATCACTCCTGGCGGTGCTCAGGGAGGACCACGTGAGATGCTGGGGATTGAACTCAGGTTGGCGGCGTGCAAGGCAAACGCCCTCCCCGCTGTGCTATGGCTCAGCCCGTGTAGTGATGTCTATTTGAACCTCTATCTAGTAGGGACTGCGTGCAGGAACTGACAAATCTCCCAAACATCTTGTGTTTGTTTTGGAGCCACACCCAGCTGTGCTCTGGGCTCACCCCCAGCTCTGCACCCAGGGATCTTCCTAGAGGGGCTCAGGAGATCATGGGGGGTTACTGGAGAGTGAATCCAGGTCGGCCGAGTGCAAATCCAAATGCCTTCCCTGCCGTACTGTCCCCTTAGCCACTTCTAATCTGTGAAAACACAACTCAGCCGAGTCAGCCAAAGAGGAAGTCACATTTCATTCATTGGCCATTTCTCCCGCTCGCCATCTCCTCTAAAGTTAGAAAATTAACATCACACTTTCATGGCTTAATACTTACACACACAAAAAAAAATCCCCCCCTCCCCCGCCTCCCTTGATTTCCCGCTGTGCTGCGGTTGTCACAGTGACCGGGTTCATACACGCAGCATCGTGGCACACGGGAAATCACACACTCTTGGTTGAGTCATGCGGGATCCAAACAGTTTGGCTGCCGGGATAAACTCTGGCACGTGGGGTGGAGCTGGGGCTCCAACTCGACACCTCTCGCTCGGAAAGCGGGTGCTGTGCCTCCGAGCCCTGCCCACCGGGCCCTTCCTGTCTGAATCAGAGCGAACTCATCACTGGCGGATCACCCGCTCCACCTCAGGCCTGCACCGTGCTGCGTGACCTCTGGCCGGTGTGAGGCCCTGGGTTCTCATCTCGTAAACCTTAGGGGAGGATTGGATGGCTCTTCAAGAATGTTCTCCCACCCCCTTCCACAGTAGAATGTTCTAGAATGTTCCCTCCATAGAATATTCTAGAATGTTTCCCCCCATAGAATGTTCTAGAATGTTCTCCCCCCCCTGCACCTCCACCCTGCAATAGAATGATCTGTCCCGGCCTGATGCCCCGTGAGGGCAGAGGTTATTGCTCTGCCCCCTGAAGCTTTTGGTTGGGGGTGGGGTGGGGGTTATCAGAGAATAAGATGAGGCATTGGTCTGGTTCAGGGGGGCTGGGACCCGGTTGTGAACTGCCACCTTGTGCCACAGTAAGGCAGATGGGAGTGAGAGGGAGAGCGAGATGGTGGTCCCTGAGCTTACGTTCGTTGCCTACCGCCCAGGGGCTAAGTCATCTGACCCCAGAGTGACCCTGAGGAAAGTAGTTTCTATGGTTTCATGCCTACGTGCTGCTGCCTCTGCTAACCCACGTGCTTAACGTCCCCCCACCCCCCACCCCTGGGCCCTGACCGAGCAAGGGGTGACTGAGATAATTACTGGCACTCGTTTATTTATTGGGGAGGGGGGTCACACCAACAGGGGATATTTGGGCTCAGTTCTCCGGGATTACTCCTGGCGGTGTCTGAAGATCGGATGTGAGGTCAGGGATCGAACCCGGGGCAGCGCGTGCAAGGCAAGTGCCTTAAGCCCTGTATTAGCTCCCCAGGCCCCAAGATAGGATATTTAAAAATCTTTGTTTGTTTGTTTGGTTTTTGGTCACACTCGGCGGTGCTCAGAGGTTCCTCCTGGCTCTGCACTCAGGGGTCACTCCTGGCGGTGCTCGAGGGACCCTGTGGGATGCTGGGAATCGAACCCGGGGTGACTGCGTGCTGGGCAAGTGCCCTCCCCGCTGTCCCCTAGAAAGCTTGTGCAGAGGCTGTGGAGTTCCTCAGCGAGCGAAGTGTGTGTTCGCCCTGGAGGCCCAGCTCAAACCCTGCCACTGAGGCCCCTCTGAGCGCCACCTGGGGTGACCCCGAGCACAGAGTCCTGAGTACCTCGGAGCACCACCAGGGCTGAGTGCCAAACCAAATGGGCAGGAGCCAGAGCCCGTGAAGAAGGTGCTCGCCTCGCCCGGGGCAGACCTCTTTGCAACCGTGGCACCCAGGAGCCCCCCGACCCCACCCCAGCATGGCTGAGGGGGGCCAAATGGAACCAAACCCAAACCCAGCCCAGAGAAGCCCGGCTGGACTGTGCTGTTCCCAGCAGGACAGAAGCAGCGGGGTGTGCGGCCCTCCGAGGGCCTCCCCCCACCCCCAGGGTGGAGCCTGGGCCTGCGGGTGTGAGCGTCCTGGGGCCGTGGGCCGCTAGCGATTAGCCCAGCCGGGCTCCCCCTCCACCTGCAGCCCAGGGCCCCGCCTTCCAGAGGGGGCGGGCCCAGGGGAGGGGCGGCGCCCCCAGGGTCAGGGCTAGAGGTCTGTCCACCGTGGACCCGCCAGAGTGCATGGAGGCGCGTGGGCGGCCCCCTCCCCCTCCCCCGCCCCGGCTGAAACGCCCGTTTTGGGGTCAGACACGGGGCAGCAGGGTAGCTCGGAGGTGGGTAGCGGGCTCAGATCCTGCGGCTGCAGACGCGCGGGGTGCCCCCTACCCCTCCACCCCCATTCCTGAGGCCCAGACTGAGCTTTTGCCGCGCTGGAGATCCTGGGGTCCTGCAGAGCCCCGGCTTGTTTTGGCCCCCGGTGTGCATGTGTGCGCCCGAGCGTGTGTGCGTGTGGCCGTTCGCCCGTGCATTTGCGTATCTGTGAGTGTGAGCATGTGTGTGTTAGTGCACATGGCTCTGTATGCACATGTGTGTGTGACTGCTTGTGTGTGTGTGTCTATATATCTTTGTAGGTGTGTGACTGCGTCTGTGTACAAGATGGATTAGCCTGTGTAGCCTGTGAGTGTGTGTGGCTGCACACACGTGGGTGAGTGAGTGTGTGTGACTGTGTGAAGAGGTTCCATGTGGGCGGGTGTGTTTGTATCTGCGAATGTGTGAGGACGTGTCTGTGCGAGGGTGTGACTCTGAGTAAATGTGTCTGGGTGTGTGCGTGTGTCTGTATGCCTGTGTCTGTGTGTGCGTGTCAGTATGTGTCTGTATGTGTGTGTCTGTGTGTGCCTGTGCATGTCTGTATGTCTGTGTGTGCATGTGTTTATATGTTTGTGACTGTATGTCTGTGTCTGTATGTGCGCGTGCATGTGTCTGTGTGAGTCTGTGTGCGTGTGTCTGTATGTCTGTGTCTGTGTGTGTCTATATGTCTGTGTGTGCGTGTATCTGTATGTCTGTGTGTCCGTGTGTCTGTATGTCTGTGTCTGTATGTTTGTGTCAGTGTGTGTCTGTGTGTGCATGCATCTGTGTGTCTGTCTGTGTGTGTCTGTATGTTTTTGTGTGTGTCTGTATGTATATGTATGTGTCTGTGTGTCTACATGTGTGTGTTTGTATGTGTCAGTATGTCTGTATGTCTGTGTATGCGTGTGTCTGTATGTCTGTGTCTGTGTGTCTGTCTGTGTGTCTGTATGCCTGTGTGTCTGTATGTGCATGTGTCTGTGTGTGTCTGTGTGTGCATGTTCTCTCTGTGTGTGTTTGTATGTCTGTGTCTGTATGTCTCTGTGTCTGTATGTCTGTGCGTCTGTGCGTGTGTATGTCTGTGTGTGTGCATGTCTCTATATTTGTGTCAGTGTGTGTCTGTATGTCTGTGTCTGTCTGCCTGTGTGTGTCTGTATGTGTGTGTGTGTGTGTGTCTGTGTATGTGTCTGTAGTCTATGTGTCTGTGTGTGTGTCTCTCTGTGTGTGTTTGTATGTCTGGTGTCTATGTCTGTGTGTGTCTGTCTGTGTCTGTCTGTGTGTGTGTCCGTGTGTCTGTCTGTGGTGTGGGTGTGGGGGTGCCCTCCCTCATCTCCCACGGCTCCTGTTTCCTGTCGCGTCAGGCGGGAGCCAGCAACTGTGAATTGTGCCTGATTTGGGGTCTGCTTCTCGGGCCCCCAGGAGCACTGGGCCGTGGGCTGCCGGGTGAGGCCGTGGGCTGGCCGGGGCCTGTCCCCCGCGCGGCTATTTAAGGCGGCTTGGCTGGGGCTGGCTCTTTTTTTAAACTCCTTCCCGTCCTCGCCGTGTTCCACAAGGCCAGCTGTCAGCACTAAAAATGTCTGTGGGGTGACAGCCGCCAGCGCGGGGGAGCCGTGGCCGGGATCAGGGGAGCCCCCAGCCCAAGGCCGGGCCGCCGAGGAGGGGGGGCCTGTGTCCACCCCCCAAGGTCTCGGGCCAGGTGGGGCTCAGCCTCTGCTCAGCCCTTGGCCACAGAGCTCCTGCGCCCATCCTCCCCCTGAGCAGGGGCACCGTCAGGGGAGCCAGGGACGTGTCTGAGGGGCCCGTGCCACCCCCCCCCCGGGAGCCACTTTCCAGGATGTGTTCGCATCCGCCAGCCAAGGGGCTTCCGTCCCCCACTTCAGAGGGGGCTCTGAGGCACTCGGGGACACCGCGTCGGGGGGGGGACGGGCCCCCCAGGCCGAGTGGGCTCAGTCAGCACCTTAGTGTCACATGACCTTGAGCGGGGGCCAGTAATCCCTCCACACAGTCCCGTCACCCACCCCCCTGCTTTCGAGAGGCAGAGACTAAACGGCCTGTGCTGGGTCAGGCAAGTGGGCTGGGAGGCCAGTACCCCAGGGGAGCGGGCAGCGCTGGGGGGTCAGCGCAGGGGTCAGTGCTGGAAGGTCAGTGCAGGGTCCAGTGCTAGAGGACAGTGCTGGAAGGTCAGTGCTGGGGTCAGTGTGGGGGCAGAATAGGGGTTGGTGCGGGGGTCATTGTGGGGGTCAGTGTCGGGTCAGTGCGGGGGGCAGACCTGGATCCCTGAGGTGGGATCTTTCCGGTCACTGTTGTGGCTTTCCCTGGGGGCTGCAGGCAGGCTTTATTGGGGGCCTCTCACTGCCCCCCTCACCTCCACACCTGGACTGGGGGGCTGCAGGCGTCCCACTGACCCCCTAGTTCCTCGGATGGGCCCCCTGGCGTGAAACGGCTGAGCCATCCCAAAGCAGGGGTGCAGCTAGCGAGTCCCCGCCTCCCTGCACCCCTGCAAAGAGAAGGGACCCATGTGGCTGGGGGTGAGAGGTGCTGGGTGCGGTTCAGCACCCACGGGAACCTGCCTGAGCACTGGGCTGCGAGCAGTCCCTGAGCACCGCCAGATATCAGCCCAAGCCGCAGCAGAGGCTTGATGGGAGAAGGGTCCCGTCCCCGCCTCTGGGACAGGGCGAGTCCCTGCAGCCCCTCCAGCTGCATGCTGATGGCCCGTGTGCGGAAGAGCCTTCAGGCCAGCTCCCTTGGTCACTCAGCAAACGAGCGCCTGGGACTGATCAAGCCCAGGAGTTGGGGAGAGGTGGGGGTGTGGGGTCTGGCCTCTGCCAGGACCCTGTAGGGAAGCTGGGCTCAAAACAGGGGGACGCACCATGGGGGGACAGACACATTGTGAGGTCCTCAGGTGACAGCAGCTAGGGCTGGAATTAGGGGAAGAGGCCTGGGGGAGACAGAGGGGGGAGGGGGCTCCAGGTAGGTGTCTGTGTGTGTGCAGGTGTGTCACTATGCGTGCACTGTGAGTGTGCAGGTGTGTTCACTGTGTGTGCAAAGGGAGTGTGCAGGTGTGTCACTGTGTGTGCACTGTGAGTGTGCGGGTGTGTCACTGTGTGTGCAGTGTGTGAGAATGAGTGTGAGTGTGAGTGCGATGGTTTTGTTTTTGTTTTTGGATCCTACCCAGCAGTGCTCAGGGGTAACTCCTGGCTCTGTGCTCAGGAATCACTCCTGGGGATCCTTTGGGGGCCATACAGGATGCCGAATGGAACCTGGGTTACTGCAAGGAAAGCCTGAGCTTCAGCTGGAGTCAGGCCCCTCCCCTGTCCCTGGGCCTCTGCCCTGTCCCTGTGTCTCTGTTCTGTCTTCAGGGCGTCATCCTGTCCCCGGGCCAAGGGTCACCCTGCGCCATCAATTCTGTCTCTCCCTGAGCCTCTGTGGTTGCTGCCTGACCCAGAACCATCTGGGGGCTCATATGGGCTCATGGCCTGGAATCTGCCCAGGGGCCAAGCAGGGCCCGAGTGGACACTTGTCCTCACACCCCTCAGAGAATTCTAGACTTCATCTCGGGGGCACGGGGTCTCCCCTCTCGAGCCAAGCCTGTTCCTCTGCCTCTCGGCATCTCATAGAAACACCTTCCTAGAGAACTAGAGAGAGTTGGCCATCGCCAATCACCTGCCCTTTCTACCCACTCAACCACCCATTCACCATCCATCCATTCATCCACCCATCCACCTATCCCTCCAATGACCCAGCCATCCATCCATCACCATCTAACATCCACCCAACCATGTATCCATCCATCCATCCATCCATCCCCATGTACCCACTGATCCATCCATCATCCATTATCTATCATTCATCCACTCATCCACCTACCCACCCATCTGTCCACCCATTTATCCTTCCTTCTTCCCTTCCCTCCCTCCTTCCTTTTTTCTTCCTTCCATCACCCACCCACCCATCCATCCATCCATCCATCCATCTATCCATCCATCCATCCATCCATCCATCCATCCACCACCCACCATTTATCCATCCATCCCCCTGTACCCCCCCCCCCCCCCACCCCCCCCCCCCCCCCCC
>JAOXYA010138906.1:0-10141 GCA_028565675.1 Sorex palustris | reverse complement strand
GCACGGCTGCCTCAGAATCTCCTCCCACTGCCCATCCTCAATCAGCTCTTGATCGACGTCTTGCGCGGGCAGATCCTCCTCCCCGATGATGGTGAGCTTGGGAAACTTGCGTGCCAGGGAGGAGCAGATGCTCATCTGGACCATGCAGTCCGTTTTGGTCTGCAGGTCGGTGGTGCTGGTCTTCTCCACGATACCCAAGTCCCCCTCAGCAATGACACGCCGGACAATCCCTCCCGCCTTCTGCGCAATGGAGTATGCGGAGGCCACCAGCCGCATGAGCACTGTGGACCTGGATTCCATGGCAGGTCCAGCTCCGTGGCCAGACCCACCCTGGGCACGGGAGCAGCGACCCGGACGTGATTCGACCTGCACTTCTCTACCTGCTTATTTTTGAGGTGCTAGGAATGTCAATTTGAAACAGGAGCCACATCCCTGCTCCTAGTTTTATCATTCTGCTACCTGTCTGGGATAGCTGAAATAGGATCCAATATTTCTGGTGTTAATATGAGCTGCTTATTCATTTCCTTATCAATGATGTAGCTTTGGGCTGGAGCAATAGCACAATGGGTAAGCTGTTTGCCTTGCATGTGGCTGACATGGCCTCTCCTCTTGGAGAGCCCAGCAAGCAACTGAGAGTATCTTGCCCACACGGCAAAGCCTGGCAAGCTACCCATGATGTATTCAATATGCCAAAAACAGTAACAATAAGTCTCACAATTTGTCCTGAGACATTACTGGTGCCCACTTGAGCAAATCAGTGAACAAGGAGAGGACAGTGCCTTAGCTTTTGACTCTATTGGAAACTACAATTGGGTGTAAGTATGACAAACGAGCTTCATGCATGAAATAACTGGCAGAGGAACCCAGGTGTGCGGGACCCCAGGCTGAGATCTTCAATCCTGCTCGGATCGGGACTGGGTCTCCTCCACCCAGATCCCCCATATTCCAGTAGCTAGGCGTTACACCCACCAATTGCCCCTGGCGCCGTGTTATCCCATCAACGGCCAAGACCAAGAGACTATAAAATCCAGCTCCCGGTTTAGTGTATTGTCTAGTTCTCACTCTTGGAGAACTTGACAGGCTACCGAGTGTATCCTGCCCACACGGCAGAGACTGGCACGCTCCCTGAGGCGTATTCAATATGCCAAAACCCAGTAACAATAATGGGTCTCATTTCCCTGACCCCGAAGGAGCCTCCAATGTGGCACTTGCTAAAATCTCAGGGTTAGGACGAATGGAGACGTTACTGGTGCCTGCTCGCGGAAATCGATAAATAATGGGATGACAATGATGACAAACAAGTCATGTTCTCTTCCTGATCTCTGTTTCATATTTTAACGAATCAGAATTCTCCTTTACATTCAACAGTCCACTTTTAATAAATCATACAAGATTTATGTTAGTATTTGGAAGCCACCTCTTCTGAGATTGCTGTATTCATGAGAAAACACATGCCCAGAAATCTGTACTTATCAATACGTTATGGGCCAATAAATGCCCCTATGCGTGCTAGTTTGCCTCTCAACAATGATCCTCATTCCTCTACACAGAGTGATGATAGTAGTTAACTATAAACGAACATAGTCATTCACAATGATGATACAAGTTAACTATAAATGAATGTAGGTATTCACACCAATGATACAAGTTAATTTTAAATGAGCCCAGCAAGAGATAACAACCCAACTAACCACCAGGTAGAAAAACTATAAATAGATACTCATCAAAGGAATATGATGTGGTTCTGTCTTGGTTTTAAAAGGGACACAGTTCTGAGCTCAAGCTCATTGTGATGATAGGTGGGAAGTGAAGAGAGAAAAATGATGCAGATAAGGAATTGAAGTGAAGGAACTGATGCACGCACAAGATTTCCTATGTCAAGACAGACTTTAAATGGCAAAGCTGCAGTTGGACAGGCCCCAGCATGGAAAGCACTTGTCTGTGCCTTTCTGATAACATTTTGCAACAATCATGTTTAGTTGTGTCACTTCCCAGGGCCAGGCCAGAAATCTTTCAGTGTCAAAAGATTATATTATTCATTAGAAAACTCGCACAATTATATGCATTTTGTTCTAGGAATATGAGGAATTTCTTCTATTTCTGCTCCACTTTTTTCTCTAAACACAATTTTCATTCTCCTCTCTCCCCTCATTTCCAGTTTCTTTTTATGTTTTGGGAGGGAGTTTGTTTTTGAAAGGGCCGACCGGCCGTACTATTGCTCCTGCCTTTATCCCTTCGATTCTTCAGCATGAATGGAAAGTTCTTTATCTCCTTTTCCCCAACCATTTCTAAATGTCATATTTTTAAGATCCTTTACTCTCGGGTCCCAAGAACTTTGACTAAGCATGTTACCTACACAGCTCCTCATGCTATTTTGCTTGCTTTTTGCTCAGACTTGAGTATCAGTAAAATTTCCATTTTACTGTGGCCAAGGCAGACATCTGCAGACTCTCTGTAATGAAGCCAGCCTGACTTTTTCCTCAATCGACATTATATTGTCCGATGCACAACTCTGATGGCAATTACTGGCAGGCAATTAACATGCAAATATCTCTGTGCACAGAAAAATTTAATTTGCAAAAGGAAATCAAAGTTGGGTCAAATTTCCTACTTGGATCAATTGGATCTAAGATTTTGGAAGATACATGCTTTGATGAATGATTAACTCATTTTTAAATGTTCTCAAAATGAATTTATAAACATTGATTACACTCAACAAAATTCTCAGATTGTCTTTTGAGTCTCAAATGTGCTCTGGAAGGAGAACAATGAAACTTCCGCCCACGTTTCATAGTATTTCTCTGAAAATGTTGTGGTCTCTGGAAGAGTGAGATATTCTGTCCATATTTCACTTGAAAAACGAGCCTTTGTTTAGGATCCTTCTCAAAGGGCAATTAGAGTGAGCAGAAGACACAGGCACAGTGATTCCCACGAGCATACAGCAGACAGAATAGCTCAGACATGCTCTACACATGCCGAACCCAGTACAGTCAGGATTAGAGGAGAGACACCCCAGCGGGGAAGCAACTGGCCTTGCATGCAGCCAATTCTGATGTGATCCAAAGTCCTTCATGGTTCCCCACGCCTTGAATGCAGAACCAGAGTAATCTCTAAGCACTGCAGGGTGTGACTGCCTCCCCTCCTCCCCACCACAACCCAACAAAGAAAGTACACCACATTCGAGGTAACCCATAGGGGGATGCTCGACCTTCCAAAATCACATGATATACAAGAAAAGTCATTCCCCAAGGAAACACGTCTGAGAAAATCCTGAATCAACAGAGCTGAAAGCCCACCACTATCACATAGACACATTATTCAATTCCCCAGGAAACAGTGGTTGAACATGGGACAGAGCTCTCAGAACAGAATAGGGGAGATAGACAGGCAGAAAGAGACCGAGAGATAGAGACAGAGAGACAGAGAAGGACAGAGAGACATAGACAAAGATCATTTCCTAAGATAAAATAGTTATTAAAGCAACAGTCAAAGCCATAAGAGAGACAATATATTAAAGATCCAATACTGTGTCTCTCCATCCTTGGTCGGGTCGCTGGGCAGGAACTTCGTAGAAACTCAAAAAAGCTGCTGCAGAGCTGACTCGGGCAGGAGACCCCCAAGATGTTGGAGTACTGTGTCCCCACTTCCTCCTGTTAAATCTGTGACTCCTAGGAAAGGCCACTATGGAGTGGAGTGAACAATGTTGCCTGAGTTTTGACATTCAGAGGATCCTAAGCACCATAGTGTGGGACCCACTCCTTTCTCTGCCTCCCCACTCTGCAGTGCCCTATGGATCGTGGTTCGATCATATCCATGGCTGGATGCCCAGGAGAGACCAGGAGAACTTCCTGCTGCTGAGTTATGAAGAGCTGAAAAGGGTAACTCTGGTTTTTATGGTCGGAATCCCCAAACTATTTGCACCTTATGACCTGTTCCTCCTCCTCTGTGTCTGAAACCAACATCTCTGTACACATATGGTAGGTCCCTGGGGGAGGACAGTTTGTGCCAGGGGTGCTCCCCTTTGGAAGAGCACTCCCCAGACTCCTTACTCTTGACCGTGGTTCTATGCTCCCTTTAACAACATTCAAAGAGTGTCAGCCCTATCAGAGACAGGTGATGCGTGATAGTCACATAGGTACTGGATCTTCCAATGTGGTCACCACGGGGAATGGTGCTCATGGGGTGGGAATGCTGGACTGTGGAAGCAACTTGAGCTTCCCAGATGCATCTGCAGTTATTTCCTATTACCCAACAAACTTCCCTAACAGAGGGTTCCTTCTGACACCCACTCCCTCTCATCCCCTGGAGAAGTTTCCATCCACCAAAACAACTTTCCTGACATCACTTCTCATGTCAGAAGTTACCTTGTGAAACATAATCAAGACTCATGGAAAAAAGAAAGTAAAATGCTACTTAGTTCTGGGAAGAAGTAAGGTCCATTAGTCACAACAAAGTCCTTCCAGAGATGCATCGTTTTTCTCATCATCTCCCACTGGTGCTTCATGCACCCAGTCCAATGACTGACACTGTGTATAGGATGACACTGTGCACATGTATGTTCCTCAGTCGGGGTTTCTGGACAGCCTTGACAGCTCCACGAGAGCTGCAATTCATACCTTTCACCGCGTCAGCTTCTCACTGGACCTGTCTTGAGTGACTCTGACCACAGGTGTCTAAAGTCTTTTCAGCATCTTGTGTTCTGGACTCTGTTTAGCAGCAAGGCTCACCTACCCCTCAGAGAACCGAGGGGACCTGCCTTCTTTGCACGCCCTGTGTTCCCTCTGACTGTTTCCAGCCTGTCCAGTTCCTGGGAGGTCAAATTTCCAAGTGTGCTTCTGCTCCTACTCCCCTTTTCCCTTTGGGGTTTCTGCCCTCTCATCTCCTCTCTGGCATCTTTCAAATCATTGCTCTTATCTGATCTTCTTCAAGGACACAAGAAGCAGTGTGCAGAAGATCTGCCAATTTCTGGGCATGAAATTAGAACCAGAAGCCCTGGATTCAGTCCTCGAGAATTCTTCCTTCCAGGCTATGAAAGACAATAAGATGTCCAATTATTCTCTTATGGATGGTGTTGCTATTGATCTAAAGAAATCACCCATGATGAGAAAAGGTAAAGGAAAATGCTGTGTGTATGGCAGGACAACAGGGTTGATAGCAGAATAGTTTAAGTTCATGCATGGACATTGTCAATCACTCATTGCCCCTCTCCCTGACCTGGGTGAAGATCTCTCATAGTTATGACGTGGGCTAAAGGCACTGGCAGATGCTGATTCCTGCTTTGGGATCATCTGAGTTGTGTGATGTCAGTAGATCTATCTCTCTTCTAAGAAATTGGCATGCAGATATTCAGCTTACAAAGGGGTCCTAGTGAATTTCTGACCAAAATTAAACAGACCAGGCTGAAAGATCTGGGGAAGAGAGTGAAATTGGGCATGGTCTTGTCACTGTCCCGAACTAACAAATGTCTAGAGTTTTCATCCTTTGAGAGGACAGATCAGGTATTTCACTCTGCAAAAAGGCTGTGTTGCTCCAAGTTTGTGTCAGACCCTGTGTAATAAAATTTGATGAATTCCCTACCCTCGGGCTCAAGATGAAGAGTTTCTCAGGCATAGACTTGGAAAATTCCAGCTTCAAGGATGTGAGGCTAGAAGAAGGAAGGAAATGATTTTCATACTCAGCCAGGCCAGGCTGTCACCCAGGGCTGTGGTGTCAGGTGACACACCATGGTGGCCTAGAGGTTGGGCAGAATAAGAGGCTTTCCTTGATGCTTAAAATCTAGGAAAATTTGATGTGTTACTCTTTTTTGGGGGTTAGGTGGAAATGAGGGATGGTGTGAGCCATGCCAGTGATGTTCAGTATTTACTCTTGGCACTTCACTCAGGAATTACTCCTAGTGGTTCTGGGTGACCCTGTGGAATGCCAGACATAGAAACTGGTAGGGCCATGTGCAAGGCAAAGGACTAACCCCTCTGCTATGGCTCTGGCCCCTGCTCAGTGACTCTTAGTCAACTACTATTTTTCTGCAATCTCTGGCTTGATTCTGATTCTTTCCTTTGGAAAAGAGACCTGTGTTCTGCAGTTCATGATGTTGCATATGAAAACAGGTAACTTGCATCACAGGCCACTTGAGGAAAGCTGTTGCTTTAGAGGGTGGGAACATTTTGGCAGCTGGGTGAGAATACTTGTTTTCTGGTGTGAGAAGGACGATAATTTTGTAGAGAGCAGAATGAGGCGCATTCCAGGCTAATTTCTTCTTTGAAGTGACTCCCGTTCCCTGTTCAGGACTTTAGAACTAGATTTGGAGATATATTCTGTGAGGAGTCATTACCACAAGGAGATAGTAAGACACAGCCCTAGACTGCTACGACTTATATCCTTATAAGCAGATAGTGGACAAAAGCGTGTCCAGGTAATTACTGGAAGGATCACTTCCTGTCATGGAGAGCAGTATCCCTCAGATCCCCAAGTATTCTGACATAGAAATCCTGGCCAGTGACCTCCAGGCCAAGATTAGTCTGAAGAAAAAATAATCTGGTATTTTAAAGAAACAGAAGGAACTGGAGAGAAAACACAAGATAGCAGTCACTTGCATAGCATGCAGCCGACCTAGGGTTGGTGCAGCAACGTCTACCTGAGCTGAGCCAGGAGTGATTCCTGAACTAAGTCCCAAGAGGATACCCTGACATTGCCAGTTGTAGCCCAGAAACAAACAAATAAAAAAATGAGAAATGGTTCTCTCACATTCCTAGCCAGTTACACTCAGTAAAGTAAAGAAACCTAGCACAGCATGACAGTGTTTGCTCTTAGTTTTTCTTTTCGCATCAGTACATGACAGCGGTAAATTTTGTACCCAAGCCAGGAGAAGACATCTTGGTGTCAGCAGAGCTGAAATCATCTAATCAGAGTCCCTCTTTTATGTTTATCAGGTGTATCTGGAGACTGGAAAAATCACCTCACAGTGGCACAAGCAGAAACCTTTGATGAAATATACCAGGAGAAGATGAAAGATCTTCCTCCAGAGCTGTTCCCATGGGAATAAACTTCTAGATTGTTCTGGATCTCACATAGATGTTGATCATCTTTCAGTATTTGCACAAGTGCATGCCAGGGGGATGATTGTTTATGATCATTCATTTCTCCCTGGTACCCTGATGAACTAGTCATTGCATCTTGGTGACGTTGCTTGCATTGATTTGTGTACTGCTCTGCATATAATGCAACCCATTTTGAAAAAAGAAATATGGATGGATGTTTCTTAAATGGAGAAAACATAAAATGTCAATAGTTCAGGGAAGCCCATGAACAACCTGTTTATTTTAGTTTGACATTTTCTGAAATAAAACATTATTGCAACCGTAAATAAATCACAAAGTGAATCCTGACATATATCAAAAAATATTACAAGTAATGTGTTAATATTGTTTTATTCTAAATGTAGCTAAACCAAGGTGCGAAGATTAGAGAGTTGTGTTGGGGGCCCATGAGTAAGAGCTTTCTCAATATTGCAGGTGTCCAGTCTGAGGAAGTGCTTGCTAGTTGTGTGGTTGCCACTTTCAAATCTGTAGCATCATCGATACCCTGAGCACCTCCAGGAGTCACTCCTGATCACAGAGGAAGAAAGAGGCCCAGAGCATTTCCAGGTGAGGACCCCATAAAAAAGAGTAAAATTAAAAGGGTATTTTGACACAATTTGCAGAGAACATCAGAATAAAATAAATTTAATCCCACCCGACAACACACATTCACATACACTCCTCACTGGTAGGTCTTCTTAGACACGGAAACTCCCCCTTCTTCCACATGGTCAGCCACCATATCAGCAATGCTCATCAACTTTCATACTCAGATTCACAAATCAATGCAAAGTCACCCATTTGATCATGACTATATCAAAATATCTATGAGCATAAGATTGTATTTTAATTGGGGAACAAGCATGCCTATATTCTGAAATTTGTGAATTTGAGACTGGCAAGATAGACTTATGTGCTCCCATCAAAATTCTCTGTCATGGTTAGGTCAAAGTGAAGAGGAAGGCACACTGGACTGGAGATAATCATTTTTGTGGGAAACACCATTCTTAGAATATTCTCTTTATATGCATAGACATGATAATCCTACCTGCTCTGTCTTTTACTCTGGGAAAGTCAGTATACTGGGTAGTTGACAAAGTGACCTCTGTGAGGTCACTTAGAGTGGTACCAAGAGCCAGAGGAAGTTTTTCTTTTTGAATTACACCAAAAGCTCTTGCTTTAAGAAAACACCGATGAGGGTAGATGAAACAGAGAAGATATCTGTATGGCGATAAGAGCTGTGAATGGTTATGCTGGACAAGATCTAAGGGCTAAAAGCAGGTAAAAGCTAAAGCATATACTAAAAGGTTAAAAGCATATACTGAAAGTTTATACAGATTATCCCTTACCTGCATAACCTTTCAGTATCAATATAGAAAACTATACTTCCCCAAGGGGTGAGAGAGAGAGAGAGAGAGAGAGAGAGAGGGAGGTGGGGGAGAGAGAGAGAAGCAGGCAGGGGTAGGGGGTGGGGTGTGTTGGGAGAGAACCTGGGGACACTGGTGCTGGGAAATATACACTTGTGGAGGGAGGGGGTTTGTTATAGTATAGGACTGAAATCCAATCATGAACGGCTTTGTAAATGTCTATCTCACAGTGATTCAATAAAAAGGTAAAAAAAGAAAAAGAAAACAAAACTATCAGGTATCAATTGCTATAGAATTGAAGGTGATATCATAGAACAGGGTTCATACTTTCTAGAACCCCACACCGTTGGAGCAGAATGAAAGTCTATTAAAGTCATCCACTTCCTTCTTTAACTTTTTACCTTTCTGTTCCCTCCAGAAAACTCTGACTTGATAAAACCTCCAGGAATAATTTTCTCTGTTGTCTGCTTTAGTTTATGAACCCCAGCTTACCTTTGACTGCTCCCCAAATTGACGTGCTTTGCCTTGTCATTGCCTCCTATGTGTTCAGGTTGAGAAGAAAGGGCCACAAGAGAGAAGAGCATAATTTTATTCTCTCAGCTTAGGAACACTTTTCCTTTCCAATTGAGCACTTACATGAGACCTGTGAGAGTGAAATCAAATAAAATATTTAGAAATGAAAATCATATAGAACATCACAGAAAGTTGGTAGGCGGTAGATGCACAAAGACTATGGGATCTATCCAAATTCACTACAAAGTGTTCATTTAGGCTGCACTTCTGGGATTCTCTGTCCCAATGCCACATGCTACACGGTCAGTTGGCCAAACTGAATAGTGTACTTCCCAGAAAAATGTAACCAAATTATATATTATTAGTCAGAGACTGTTAATCATTCACAGAACACTTCTCTTGCATGTGTGCAGTGCTGATTTTGATCCGTATCCTAAAAACCAAGCAAATAAAATTTCTTCATTACTAGGACCAGAGAGATAGCACTTGCCTTGCATGTGGAAAACCCTAGTAGATCTCAGGCATGAGATACGTTCACAGGAGCATGACTCGAGGTCACTCCTGAGCACAGAGTCGGAAGTATTCCTTGCCCTCCACCAGGTGTGGTCCCAATTTCTCCTTCAAAAAAAAAAAGAAACAAAAATTTTAATGGATAGGTAGAAAAACATTAAAAAATAATATTTTTAAGTCGGGCACTTGCATTGCATATGACCAACTAGCTTTTAATCTCTCATATAGCTTATGGCAGCCTGGGAACTGCGAGTGCAGAGCCAAGAGTAATGCCTAAACACATCCAGTTTTGCTCACCCCCTCTCGAAATTAACTCCAGAAACTGAGTAACTAGTGACAGGGAGAGTTACAAATCACAAGAGCAAAGTCAAGTCAGGATTGTCACATCGTCCTAAAATCTGTGCTCTATTCTCAGGAAGTCAGTGGAATTTTATTTTTTTTTAATTTTTATTTGTAAAACACCATGAAGTACAGTTGTAGACTTACAAATTTTTGTGCTTGGGTTTCAGTTATACAATGATCGAGGACCCATCCCTCCATCAGTGCCTATTTTCCACCACCAATGATCCCAGTAGCCCTCCCACCCCCTATCCCCCCATCTCAGGGCATTCCCTTTTGTTCTCTTTCTCCTTTTGGGTGCTGTGGTTTGCAAGAGAGGCATTGAGTGGCAATCATGTT
>JAOXYA010138881.1:0-10142 GCA_028565675.1 Sorex palustris | reverse complement strand
CAAAAGAGGCATTGAGTGGCAATCATGTTTGGTCTATAGTCTACTTTCAGCATGCTTCTCCCATCCTGGGAGGATCCGCCCTTGCAGGCCCTATGGTGTAGGCATTCAGGCTGGGGGCAGCCCAGGAGAAGCATTCATGTGTGTCCCTTCATGCACTTTGACCAGACTACAGGGTTTCACGGGTCTTACATAGCTCATGGGCCTTCTGAGCTCCACTCCTGGTTTAAAGGATGGAGAAAAGTATCTGGTAGATGTAAGTGCTTCATGAGTCGTAACCCTATCATTCCTTCTTCACGATTTATTCCTTCTCCTGGGCCCAGACATGGGCTGGGGAGATTTGTACTCACAAATTAATAGTAATGTAGACCACATGTCTAAGTTGAGGATACATTTATGGAGCCGCAGAAACCAAAACTTTCCCTGACATCCATACAGCCAGTCACTCTGCCTTAGTGTTTGGGTCAAACATCTGCGTTTCCCCATCATATAGTTTCACGTTTTCCTCATCTCCACAGAATGTCTCTTTGGGAGGAGAGTCTCCAGTCCAGCTTGGAGTCTTTGGTCTCTCCCTGCCTGCCGGTTACACTTGGCTGCCCACAGAAGCCATTGACCAAGAAGAGAAGCCCCCAAACAGTGAGTTGGGCTGGAGCCCAGAAAGGCTGATGTCTTTACTGCTATTGTCTAGATCCCAGACTTGTTCTGCACGCTGGGGGTTGGAGGTTGGGGTTTGGGGGAGCTTTAAGCACTGGAGCTTATGCTGGGAATAAAGGGGAAGGACTTCTTGCTAGGTGACCATATCAGGAGTATGGAGTGGACGCAGATGAAAAGTTAAGATGATCTAATTGCTGTGTGTGAAGTCAGATTAGGACATGATGTCAGGATTGGGGTTCCTTAGGGAGGAGAGCAACTCCCCTCAACGACAGGAAGACTTGGTTCTTAGAGAGAGCTCTTGGCCTATCATAGGACTGGCGGGTGGATGATGCATTAAGGACCCAGTAGCACGCAAGTAACTGGTGACTGCTTATTTCTTCACACACAACTTTACCTTCTGTGTCCAATGTTGCGAGTGGCTGTCCTGCCAGGCCACGTGGACAGGGCATGTTTTAGGATCCAAGTCCTCACTCATTCTGCTGATCCAGCTCCTTTCCAAATGGTCATTCAGCATCTCTTACCGCAGATTCTTCATAAGTTAAAGGAGGTAGCTAGACTTTCTAGTGTATGGGAATCCTGGATTTCTCTGGTTCCTACTAAAACAAATAGCAAAAAAGAGTTCCCCGACTGCAGTGGATTCCAGTGGTTTTCTGTGCTTTCTGGAGTTCTTCCCAGATTGACCCCTGGGACCAGCTTGAAATGGGGCAAGTATGGAAGTATGCACAGCTTTTCCCCAGTCATTTACTTGTAAGTCTCCACCTGCTCTATATCTTTGGTGATGCTGGAACAATCAGCTCAAATGTACTCTTCTTTTATTGATATTCTCAGTTCATAATGTGCCAGAATTTCTACACTTCTTTTGTTGAATTCATTCTAGTTGAATCCAACCAAAGTGCAAAAACCATATTTATAAAAACCCAGTGGTGTGTGTATAAGTGTGGTGTGTGTGTGTGTGTGTGTGTGTGTGTGTGTGTGTGTTCAGGGAAGAGAAGCAGGAACAGAGAAGGACAAAAGACCCATTTTTATGAGAACCTATAAGATATGGGAATAAAGAGAATCAAAGAAATGTTGCTTCCTGTTCTTCAGGGATATCTGTTCACCTTCCTTTCTACTTTCCATATTCTCCACACATGCCTGTTCCTTTTGCCTCAGGAAGTGCATTTTTTGCTTCTCGTTCCCTTCCCAAAGTAGGTGACATGGATGACTCTCCAGCTCCTTCCCAGCCTGTCACCACAGACCCTGCATTCTCCCATGCTAGTGGTACACCATTTTTCTTTTAGTAGTGTAGCATAGAGAATACTCTTCTAATAGGTACATATTTTTCTCTTTTTAATTCTCCTAGTGACTCTCTAATGGAAGAACTATTTCTGTCCACTTCAGAATAATAAAATGTGTGTCAGACATAGACAGAAACAAGCATCTTCCAAGATTCCAGAACGGTCCAGGGTAAAACCAGGGTTTTCAGACAGATGCAAACTCAGGAAGTTATGATCACCCCCAATCTACAATCTTGCTTTAAAGTAGAAAAATATTCAGAAAATGTAGTGCTTTCATCGCAAACACAGCCTTATGAATTTGTGTCACTCACCCATAGAGATTCCTGGGGATCTGAGGTATGAGACAGGTGCAGTCATGAATACACAATTCACCAGTTATGTTTGGGAAAATGGGTATTTGAGAGCAATAAAAATCTTTGTAGCAGTGGTTACATGTATACCACAAATTTTTACTTAACAACTAAATCCCCAGATCCCCAATCTTGATCTCCTTCTGCTGTGCATCGGGCTCTTCCCCTGATGCTTATCGGGGGGTTCAAAATGAAAATACAGAACAAAACCACTGCAAAACCAAGCACTTGCATCACTGCCCTGGGTATGTGAACCAGCAGATAACTTGAGAAGCAATTGACAATTTAGCAGTTGCCTGAACAAATAAACACCTTTACCTCATGACCCTGCAACTGTGCCTCACTGCAAGAGAAATGAAATCTTTCATTTACACGAATATTGTTTCTGGATGTTCACAGCCAAATGATTCTTGGGGGCCTGCAAACTGGAAAATACTCCAGTGGTCATCAGCCTATAAATAATGGGCAATACATCCATCCAGGAAATGACACTGAGTCACAAAAAGAAATGAAGCCCCAATATACCCAGCAGTGGAAATTCTTATTTTTTCCCTGGCCTCGGAGCGCTAGAGGACCGAAAGGGCCACGGCGCCGCTACCATGAAGCTCGTAAGGTTTTTGATGAAGTTGAGTCATGAGACTGTAACCATCGAGTTAAAGAATGGAACTCAGGTTCATGGAACGATTACAGGTGTAGATGTCAGCATGAATACGCATCTTAAGGCTGTGAAAATGACCCTGAAGAACAGAGAACCTGTACAGCTAGAAACACTGAGTATTCGAGGAAATAACATTCGATACTTTATTCTGCCAGACAGCTTACCTCTGGATACACTACTTGTGGATGTTGAACCCAAGGTGAAATCTAAGAAGAGGGAAGCTGGTAAGTTTGATGGGTACAACTTTTGTTTAAATAGATGCGATTTGGGACCATATGGGGTGCCGGGGATCAAATCCAGGTCTGCACATGAAAGGCAGGTACCTGACCCATTGTATTTCTTTTGGGGCCCCACAGAGCATGCTCAGGGGTAACTCCTGGTTGTGCACTCAGGAATCACCTGGTAGTGCTCAGGAGACCCTATAGGATTCTGCAGATCAAACCTGGGTTGACTGCGTGCAAGGCTAGTGCTCTACTTGCTGAACTATCACTCTGGTCCCTTTATGCTTAATCTTTAACGTGTGTGTGTGTGTGTGTGTGTGTGTGTGTGTGTGTGTGTGTGTGTGTGTGAAAGAAACTTCTCTGGGTTCCTCCCCCACCCCAGTCCATATCCAATGGTTCTTAGGGCTTTCTCCTGACTCAGCATCAATCCTGATAGTGCTTGAGGGATCATATGTCGGATGCCAGGCATCAAAATCTGGGGTCAGTTGTGTATAAGACCAGCATCTTACAACCTCTCTGGCCTCTTCTTTTTGTTCTGGCCTTTTTGTTGATTTAGAAATCTTATGTTTTGATTATTGGGTGGAGGGGGGTGTGTGTCTGTGTCTCTGTGTCTGTGGTTCAGGACCCTAACAAGTTCTGGGAAGAAAGGAGGGTAGACTCTGTAGTGGTGGGTCCTATTGTATAGGTTGTTTGAAAACTGAGTTGACTAGGGCTAGATTTCATTTCAATCCATTTTTTTTCTAGTCCTACTACTGAAGTCAGTGAAGTCTAGCCCTGTGGAATATGACTGATTTAAACTTCATTTTGTAATTTAATATTTGTAACTGTCTCAAGATTTAAATTCATACGGGAGATAAGTGCTATGTCATTTGGGTAGTCAAATAGAATGACCAAGAAACAGTCACATTTAAAAACAGACTGTATTTAAAGCTGTCACTTTAATTGAATCAAATGGCTTACAGGTCTGAAGAAGAATGCAGTTACAAGAATGTAGATTTTCTTGGCTTTGTTTTTTGTTAGTTGTGGCTTTGGTTTTGGGGGGCCATACCTGTCGTGTTCACGGCTTACTCCTTATTCTGATCGGGGATCTCTCCTGGTAGAGTTTGAGGACCTCATGAGGTACTGGGTAACAGTCAGTCAGCTGAGTGCAAGACCTGTGCCTGCTGTCTGTGCTATCTCACTGTACTATCTCTGACTTTACATTGCTTGGATTCTATTCATGAACTGCATGTCATGTTCATTGATGTCGTGTTCATTGATATTTTCTGAAATGGGGAGTGTTCATTACTGTTTTGTATCATTTGTATTTCATTTAGTGGTGAATTTGGGACATAAAAGACTTTAATTTAAATTTCTTTTTCTTTTTGGGTCACACCCAGCGATGTGCAGGGGTTATTCCTGGCTCTGTGTTCAGGAATTACTCCTGGCAGTGCTCAGGGGACATTATGGGATGCTGGGGAATCAAACCCGGTTTGCCGCAAGCAAGGCACCTACCCACTGTGCTATAGCTCTGGCCCCCCAGTTTTTTTTTTAAATTTTAAAGATTTAAAAGCTGTTTTAGCTCATTCCAGTTGTGTTTGAGGGTAACTCCTGGCATTTTTGGAGGACCATTTGGTGCCAGGGATCAAACCTAGGCCTCCCATGTGCAAAGCATCTTATGTGCTTAGCGCAGCAGGTAGAGCATTTGTTTTGTATGCAGGAGGCCCAGATTGGTTCTAAAAACCATAAGCTCTCCTGAGCACCTCTTGGGAGTAGCCCTCAGCACCACGGGTATCCCTCTCCCCCGTTGCACAAAATGGTGAATTTGACAGTAGAGTCACATAAAACCAAGTCTTTATCTTTGGTCCAGCAGTTTTTGTTTGGTGTGGTTTTGGGTCCACATCTGGTTATGCTCAGGGGACCATATGGTGCCAGGGATCGAACCCAGGATGGCTTTGTGCAAGACAAGTGCCCTGTCTGCTGTACTATCATCCCTTCCCTAGTCCAGCAGTCTGTTCTTATATGTGTTGGGAGCAGTTAGTCTGAAGAAGCAGAATTAAAAGTTTCTTTGCTGTGGGTGCTATTTGTGGCAAGTTAACAGTATAGAGAACTTACCTTGCTTTGTTTCTTTTTCAGTTGCAGGAAGAGGTCGTGGCCGAGGAAGAGGAAGAGGGCGTGGCCGGGGCAGAGGAAGAGGGGGTCCTAGGCGATAATGTCTCTCAAAATTATTGCTCCAAAGTGATATGTGATTTGGGATATTTTTTTTGTACAGGTTTTGTGTGTTTATGTCAGTTTTTAATAAACATAAGTGTGGGGAAAAGTTGTCTATTGGCTATCAAATTGAGTCTTGGTAGTTCATAAAGAGTCCTGGTATTAGCCTAGGAATAGCTAAGCAGCATCAGAATAAAGTGTGTGTGTGTGTGTGTGTGTGTGTGTGTGTGTGTGTGTGTGTGTGTGCGCGACTCGAGGGATTACTCCTGGCGGTGTTTGGGGGACCATATAGGTGGGATGCCAGGGATCAAACACTGTTCAGCTGTGTGAAGGTGTACTATCTCTCACCCCAAAATAACTCAATTCCTTTTTTTTTTTTTTCCGCTTTTTGGGTCACACCCAGAGATACTCGGGTTATTCCTGGCTCAGCACTCAGGAATTACTCCTGGCGGTGCATGGGGGACCATATGGGATGCTGGGGATCGAACCCAGGTCGGCTGCGTGCAAGGCAAACACCCTACCCGCTATGCTATCGCTCCAACCCCAAAATAACTCAATTCTTAGATCAGGCTTTTAGGTTTGGTTTTGTTGTAACTAAAAATTTTTTTTGCGGGGGGTCTGGAGCAATAGTACAGTGGGGAGGGCTTTTGCCTTGCACACATCCGACTCGGGTTTGATCTCGTTGCCAGATGTGACTCAAAAAATCAAAAATTTGGTTGTGTGTATATATAGAGAGAATATATACCTTTTTATCTCACATGCACAAAAATTGGGTGTTTTCGTTTGGTTTTTCAGGGTCACACCCAGCTCAGGGGTTACTCCTGGCTCGTCACTCAGGAATTACTCCTGGCAGTGCTCAGGGGACCATATGGGATGCTGGGGATCGAACCCTGGTTGGCCACATGAAGACATACACCCTATCCGCTGACTGTACTATTGCTTCAGCTCCAAAATTGTGTTTTATTTTTACTCCATTCTATGGAGCAGATGAAGTGAGTACTATTTGATACTTCAGTTACTAAAGGCCTATGGAGATTTTCTCCTGGGTTTTGGTCCATGAAGTCTTAGGTACTTGGTGAAATGTAACTCTCACCTTTTTTTAATTGTTTTTTTATTTAGTCACAGTGAAATTGCAAAGTTGGGTTTCAATACCAATCCTTTCACCAGTGTCCACTTCCCTCCACCAAGTTGTTATTACCTTCTAAGTTGCTTTTCATATCTTCTAAGTAGCTTTTCATGCTTTTTGGTTTTTTGTTAAGTAGGATCTCAATGGAACGCTTTTATAGTCTCCTGATTTAAAACACTTTGAAAGACCACCAGATTTTCCCATGTGAGCAGTACTGATGCCTGTTAATAAGGATGTGCTTGTCAGTGGTTCTGTTACCAAATACTTTCACAAAGAACACTTAAAAACGGAAGGAAAAAGTAGAACAGTGAGCTCAAAGGGTTAGAGCACATGCCTACTTGGATCCCATGTACTTCATGGTCTCAAAGACTATTGAAACCAAAAACAAATAGTCCACAGCAGGTACAGTGGGTAGGGAGCTTTCCATGCATGTGACAGACTAAGGTTCTGTCCCCAGCACCCCACATGGTCCCCTGAGCCCTCTAGGAGTGATCTCCTTCCGCCCCCCCAAAAAAAAACGATATAAAGGATAAAAGATCTATTTTAATCAACAGCAAAAATGGTAGTCTTACCCATTGTTAATAAGCTTGGTTTGGTTTTAGTTTGGGGGCCACACCACCACTGCTCAAGACATACTCTTGACTGAGCTCGAGACCATGGGGTGCTGGAAATTAAACTCAGGTCTGTCACTTACAAGACTAGTGCCCCCACCTGTTATACTATCTCCAGCCTTTGGTGATGTGTTTTTAAATTACTTTGATGACGGGAGAAGTGAATCTGCATTTTGATCTAATTGTACACATGGGGTTTTTTTTGTTTTTTTTTGTTTTTGCTATTTGGATCACACCTTGCGACGCACAGGGGTTACTCCTGGCTCTGCACTCAGAAATTAGTCCTGGTGGTGCTCAGGGGACCATATGGGATGCTGGGAATTAAACCTGGGTCGGCAGCAATTTGCATTGCAAAGCAAATGCCCTACATGCTGTGCTATTGCTCCAGCCCCGCACATGGTTTTATTACATATTTTAATAAAATTTACCCCCCATAATAAAACATTTTTTGTAAAAATGTAACCTGAAAAAGACTCGCTGAAGGGTTATAAGTCCATAACAGCATGAATATTTTTGTGGCATATGCGTGTCACTGCATCTCTTCTGTGATCTGTTCTAGTGAGCTCAGGAAAGCGAGAAAGCCCAAGAGGAGATTTTAAGCAGGCAAACCAGAAAGACTTGCAATAGTAGTGAATAATCATAAATTGACTTCTGTCTTCATAGAACTTACAGAATAAAAGGGAAGCTGAGTTAAATAAACTTCATACTGTGTGTTCTCTGAAGATACAGTGTTTTATGTTGGATTTCAAGGCTGCATATTGGCAGATTGATTTATTATTTATTTTTTGCTTTTTTTGGGGGGTCACACCCGGCAATGCACAGGGGTTTCTCCTGGCTCTGCACTCTTGGCAGTGCTCAGGGGACCATATGGGATGCTGGGAATCAAACCCAGGTCGGCCGCATGCAAGGCAAATGCCCTACCCGCTGTGCTATTGTCCCAGCCCCATCAGTACAAGTTTTTAATTGAATCTATTTCTATATATTTAGTGTCTATATTTCCACAGGAAATGCAAATTGATACAAAGAAAAACTAGTTCACTTATAAAAATAGTTCATTTATAAGATGAACATAGATAGCATACCTACTAAGATTTTCTTGTGAAAGGTGGTTTGATAAAGATTCAAGGTTTCTGTTTCTGTTTTGAGAATTTGGGGGTCAACATGGTGGTGCTCAGGGGTTACTCCTGGTTTTGTGCTGAGGAATCACTCCTGTGGTGCTCGGGGGATCATATGTGCTACCAGGGATCTTGCTGCGGTTGGCCATTAAGGCAACTGCCTTAACCCCTGTACTACCTCCCTGACCCCTTTAAATGAACATTCTAAACGAATAAAGGAACAGTGTCTCAAGTTAATTTGCTTTCTTTTGTTTGGGGGCCACATCTGGTGGTGCTCTGGGATCACTCTTAGCTCTGCATTCAGGAATTACTCCTGGTGGACTTAGGGGACCATATAGGGTGCCGGGGATAGAAACTAGGTCGACCGCATGCAAGGTAAAAGTCCTACCCACGGTACTATCACTCTGGCCCCTCATGGTCATTTCTTTCTGCAAATAAACTAATCCAAACAGCATGCGAAAATGTAGCCCTGCAGTTCCAGGTGTGTTCTAGGAGTTTCAGTAGTCATTGGATGCAGGGAGATCCCTGGGAAGGCACTGGCCGCTGACTGCAGCACGAGAAGTTAGATGAACTGTAGCCCATGGAGGGGCTTCTCAGTGCTGACCCACCACAGTGCTCTGTCCCATGACCGTGGATCCCTCAGCTACACTGTAAGTGAGCAAGCCCGAGAGACCCCATCCTGTTCCTCACACATGTAGCTGATATCATCTCTCCCCCCTGGAGCTCTGCCCAGTCCCCAGAGATGTTCTCATGCCCTGAGCGTTTGACGTTGGACCACGTCCAGTTACGGATGGAGTGGGGCAGAGAAAACAACAGGCCCTCTGAGATCACCCCCTGGGCTGATCCTGCCCACAAACGCCTCTCTCCCTTGGAGGAGAGTCAACAACAGGCCCTCTGGAAAGGGCTCTTATCGAGCAGACCCTGGAGAAGGAGGTTGGCCGACCATATTGCAAAGCAACAGACCGTCATCCTCCAAGAATTCATTAACCACCGATGCCAGCCCGAGAAGGCTTGAGACAAAACTGCCTTCTGTTCTGCCCACAGCCGTAAATGTCTTCTAAGTAAGCTTTCCCAGCCAGCCCCGTGTAATCCCCTGCCCCAACCTGAGAGGAAGGTGTGTGGTTTTAGGACAAGCTGTCCACCATCTTCTCGGGTTACTAGCGCCTGAAGACTTTCTTGTCTCCACATCAACCGTCCACTTCCGAATAACTGACCTTTGAGCAGCAAGCACACAAACTTAGGAACAGTAACACCAGACCTCAAGCAACAACCCAGTACTCAACCTGGAGCCCAATCAGCAGCTGGCATCTTGAATCGGTTAGGTGGGCAGGGGAGGAGGGGATTTGTAAATGAAATGTTATGAGGAAGGGAGGGAGGCAAAGAAAGAGAGAAAAAGGAAGAGAGGAAGAGAGAGAAAGAGGGAGGGAGGGAGAGAGAGGGAGAAAAAAGTAAGAGAGGGAAAAAGGAAGGAAAGATGAAGGAAAGGAGGGAGGAAGAAAGGAGGGAGGAAGTTGACGGAAGGGAAAGGAAGGAAGGAAGGAAGGAAGGAAGGAAGGAAGGAGAAAATGGAAAGAGAAGTGAAAGATTAGTAATGGCTCCAGGGCTGGAGCACATATTTTGCATGCTGGAGCTCTGAGCTTGACCCCCCCCCAGCAGTGCCTGGTCTGTTGAGCACCACCAAGAGTGATCTCCAAGGACTTGGGAGTAACTTCTGATCATTGCCTGGCAGCACTCCTCAAACAAAACAAAAAAGAAAAAAAGCAGAAAAACTCCATCAAAGAAAATTGCAAGATGATAGATTTTCTATTGTTGCTAAAAGCAGAGGGTCATGAAGGTTGTGTGGCGGTCTCAACGCCTCTTTTGCAGACCACAACACCCAAAAGGAGAGAGAGAGAGAGAGAGAGAGAGAGAGAGAGAGAGAGAGAGAGAGAGAGAGAACAAAA
>JAOXYA010138873.1:0-10142 GCA_028565675.1 Sorex palustris | reverse complement strand
AGGAATCGAACTCGGGTCGGCCATGTTGGCTGCATGCAAGGCAAACGCCCTACCGCTGTGCTATCACTCCAGCCCTAGGACATTATTAGATGGTCAAAAATTAGACTTACAATGAATAAGCGGTTTAATGCTTACTGTGTGATAGTACAGACACTGTGCACAGCCCCTTTTTTGCATAGTAACTCTTTTCATTTTTATACTTCTATGAAGTATTTGCAGGTATTATTTTTATGAATGTGAAACCAAGGCACGTGAGCTAGCTTGTTCTAGGTCAGATCAATGGTGAGCTGCAGTGCTCAGGCTAGAATCCAGGGCTTTGGGTTTCTTTGGGTCTATATTTGGGCCTCTGGGCTCCAGCACTTCCTAATTTGCTTCTCTTTACATGAACACAGAGAATGACTGGTCTGGAAATTGGAAAGTCCAGACAAACTTTTCAATGAAGAGCACTGAAGCCCAGAATATGTGGCATAAACCTGAATAATTCAGATTGTTCCGATCTCAAGAACTAGTGGAATTGAATCTGGGATGTCACTTAAACAGTCTGAACCATTGTTAATATTTTATGCATTACTTCATTTTTCAAAGAAGCTTGATTCAGTCTAAATGTGGAGGCTTAAGAAGAGGAGGCACAATTAATTTCACTGAGATGACAGTTTTATTCTGGAAAAGGTCATCTTCCACCCATGAGGAAAAGTGAAATAAATATATAGTTGATAAGACAAACAAAATCAGCCATCATCAGTGTTTAACTAAAGCACTGGGACTGGGCAGTAGTGTAGTGGGTAAGGCACTTGCCTTGCTTGTAAGTGTCCTGGTTTAGATCCCCAGCACCATGATGGTCCCCTGGGGACCACCAGGAGTGATCCCTGAGTGAGCACAGGGCCAGGAGTAAGCCCTGAGCACTGTTGGATGTGGCCCCCAAACCAAAAATAAAATATTTAATTACAAAATAACAAAATAATTAAATAGGTTTACTCAAAGTGAAGAGTCACTTTAAAGGAGCAATGAAAGTGTCACACTTCCCTGTAAAGACCTGATGTGTTTGTGTGCAAATGCTGTGAGTTCACCTGAGAATAACCGTGTTAAACTTATATATTGCCATCTGAAAGGACTGGGAGGCCGGTATATTCCTGCATTTGCCCATGATGTAACGTCTTGGTTTCTTCCAAGTGTTTGCCTGCATTTTCTGTCATTCACTGTGCTTAAGTCGTTGAGTAAATAGGATAGACAATAGATTTGTAGATGGATAAATATCCCTACCAAAGGGCTGACTATGACTTATATTGTAGCATATTCACTTAAGTTTTTATCATTAATTGGGATGAAGATGTAATGAATAGATTATCAAATTTAGGTGGCATGGAGGTCCATGTAATCATTAGAACGTGAGGTGGAGAATTTCACTGGGTAGGAAATTCAGCATGTCAGTAGTGTACTGAGCTCCAGACAGGAAAAAGTAGTTGCGCCACTGGACTCCTTGCTGAAAATAAGTTCTCTCTGCTCTTAGTCTGACAGGGTGGTGGAGGGTTTATAAACAGTGAGTTAAACACATACACACATGCACACATACACGCACACACACACACACACACACATAGGGTTCTTTCATCTGAGAAGAAAGTCAGAGGAGATAAACCCACTTGCGTGCGTGCACACACACACACACACACACACACACACACACACACAGTTCTTTCATCTGAGGAGAAAGTCAGAGGAGATATACCCACCTGCGTGCGCATACACATACACGGTTCTTTCATCTAAGGAGAAAGTCAGAGAAGATAAACCCACCTGCATTCAGAAGATGAATTGTGGCTGTGTAAGCATTTACTGGAGAGCGGGACAACCTGGTTAGGGTGGTTGGAAATCAGAATACTTAGTTCAGTTTCAGTGGACCTGAAGTCCAGGAGCTGCTGCTTCAGAATTTATGGCTCTTGGACTCAGCAGCAGCAGCCAGCTACTACAAGTATCAAAATCCAGGGAGGCTGGCCGACTGGCCCGGAGAGTTCTGGAAAGACCTCTGCTGGATGGGAAGATGCTGCACCAGTCTCCAAAAACCATCCCTCTCGGGATGCAGGTACCCTCTAATCCGTTGGGTTGAGATGCCTTTGAGGACGGGTTTCTGCCGCAGTCGAAATGCTGCGAGCCTCTGTGCGACCAGTAGGTGGCACTCACGACTGCTGCCTCTACTCAGTCCTGTGTCCTGGCTGTGCACCTCACCCCTCCCGATCCCCGCCTCTGGGCCTGCCAGGCCCATCAGAATTTCTTCTCCTCCAGAGTTGCATCAGTATTTTGTCCTGCCCTAATTATAGAAGGCGTTTTTTTTGTTTTATTTTTTATTTTTTATCTTCTGATGGTTCTGATAGGTTGTGGCTTTTATTTTTCTAGACCCTGAACCTTTTAACTAGAATTCGTAAACCCTAGAGGGATGGGCAGAGTGAAAATATTTCGTCTCACAATAGTTTTGTCTTTTCTCTGGCCAAACATTCCTCGACTCCAAAGTCAACAGCGAGTAAATCCCATCTTTGTCTGGCACAGTCCCCAATAGTCTTGATGCCTCCTGTTTGCACGTTATATTTGGGGGTGGGGTGGGGAAGGGCTGCTGGGGTTGTTCCCAGTGGCGTGGTGCCGGGGGGGCTCGGCTGAGCCCCGGTCTTCCCCATGCAGAACATGAGCTCGGCCCCCTCGAGCTCTCTCTGACCCCAGAGCGGTATTCGAATAATGGGAGTCAAAGGTGGAGAAGAGACAGATGAGAGGCAACAGGGACCAGGATGGGATTCAGGGACAAAGGTGGTACTAAGGAACAATGGAGCCAAATATCCGAACCACAGAGTCAGGAGACCCAGACTTCAGCAACCAAACTTAGAAGGGTGCCTGTCAGCCTGTCAGGAGGGCAGGCTGGGGGCTGGGGTGGGGGTTCTGGGAGTAAGTCTGGGACACTGGTGGAGGGATTGGCGCTACACTGCTGTGCGCATAAAACTCAGCTATCACTAGCTTTGTAAGTCACGGTGCTTTCATAATAAATGTATGTGGAAAGAAAAAAAATGTTGAAAAATATTTTTAAGTGGAACCTCTGTCATTAGTCGCTGTGAAGCTCTATTCCCGGCCCCCTTTTTTTACTCCCATAGGGACAGATCATTCAGGGACACTGTCACCTCACAGCAGGAGGTGTGTTTCTGCCACTGGGGGCCAGCAACCAAAAGTTCAGCCCAGAGTGGGGCAGCAGGAACTCCTCTCGCTCGCTCACAATTTTCCTGAAGTGACCTGGGGAAGAGAATGCTGCTGCCCAGCACATCACCTTGTCCAGAGGTTGTTGGAAATGTTCATTCTGGGGAGTCGGGGAGGAAAGATTCATAAGTGCGCGCGCGCACACACACACACACACACACACACACACACACACACACTCTTCAGGGCTGTCCCTGGGCTCTGGGTTGCTGGAGTACCAGCTGCCAGGCTTTGATTAGGGGTCATGGCGCACGCTCTGTGCAGATATACTTATGCATTTATATGTACTTATTTTTACGTTGGTGTTTCTGCTATTTGTGCTAATTTTGATGTGTCTGTGTACATATGCTCTGTGTATACATATGCTCTTCTTTGTTAAAATTAAGGATCATTTCTGTGTGAATGAAATTGTGGTTTTTCTTGCCCAGTTGACTTTGAGAATATAAATTCTGAGGGCTGGGCTGTGACTCAAGTAGCAGAGCATGTGTGTAGCATGTGCAGGACCCTGGCTTTGATCACGGGCACCACATGGCCCCCCACACCCCAGCCCTGCCAGGAGTTGCCCCAGTGTCCCCCAAGCACCCACCCACCTGGCCCCGGAGTCTCTGGTGTCGCCCTTGGGCCCCCAGGGTGCTGTTGGGTTAGGACGGATGGAGTGGTGAGGGAAGGGATGGGATGGGAGGGAGAGAGAAGAAATTAAGAGAATTAAGGCCCTTCCTCCAAAAAAGCAAAGGAATGAATATCTTCCATCCCTCTTCTCCCCTCCCCTCTGCAATATCACAATAAAATGGTGAAATCCAGAGATTATATCTTCACTCGGCAGATGGTGAGATTGTTAGAATAAAATAAAACCACTTATTCAGCCGAACAGTTGATAGACTTAAAAATCAGGGTTTTTAAATTTTTTTAGTTTGTTTTTTGGTGTTCAGTGTTTTATTCAGATAGCCACCTTGCATTTAAAAACAAATCTTAAATACAAATGAATCATGAGCAAGAGAAACAGTCTCCTTCAGTCAGGGATAGGGCTGTTCATTGAAGACATTAGATGAACATTCCCCTCCCTTTGGTTTTTATTTCTTTTTATCTGGACACTGTGGCTTACAAAGCTGTCTAATTGTAATGGCTTTGAATTCTTGAGGTAGAAATTTTAGCCATTCCTCAGGGACATTTCGTAAGCTTTTAAAAGTAAGAGAAGCAGGCGTTGCATTAAAGCATATGACGCATTTTGGGCTGGACGGATAGGACCGCAGGTAGGTACTTGGCACATAGTTGAACCATGTTTGATCCGGGCATTCCAGATGATTCCCCGAGACCCACCAGGAGTGATCCCTGAGCACAGAGGCAGGAGTGAGTCCTGAGCAGTGCCTGGTGTGACCCCCAAACTAGACCAACTTCTTTCTCTGTCCCTCTCTACCTTCTATCCTGCCTCCCTCTTTCCCTTCCTCCCCTTTTTTTCTGGAAAAAAAAGCATATTCCATATTTAATGCATGTATTGTGGTGCCTGTGTAGTCCTCAGCAGCACTCAGTACAATAAAGATAAATGATGAGCTATTTAAATTATATAGATGTATATCATATTTTTAAAAAATAGCCCCTTGCAGTACACCATGGAGACAGCTTTGGTGCACGAGGGAGCCTGTTGTCGGTGCTGATCACAGGCTGGTGTGGACGCCCGTGGGGCCAGCTCTTACCGGATGTGGATGTGTGCTGCTTTCAGAGAAGGAGCATCCTTCCCCATTCTCCTTCCCTCCAGGGCCTGGCAGGAGCAGCCTTGCAAATGAGTGAAGCCGGGGGAGCCTCTGAGGTTGGGGACCAGTGACCCGCGGCGGGGGTGGGGGTGGAGGGTTGTTGCAGGTATGCTTGAGGCTGCCTGGCTCCAACTCTGGGTGCTGTGCTGAAGTGGGGAGCCCCCGGGTGCTGGGCTGCTGTGCTGGGGTCTGGGAATGGGCACGAAGCAACCTGGGTGGCCTCTTTATCTGAGTCAGGGAAAGACGGCTGTAGGCCTGGGGGAGGGCACTCTTGGGGTTCCATCCCTCATACTCCATGTGGCCCCCTAAGCCCGCCAGGAGGGACCCCTGAACCCAGAGCCAAGAGTAAGCACTGCTGGGTGTGACCCCAGAACAAAAATGTGGATTCACCCCAGGGGACAGAGAGGACAGAGAAGGAAGCAATTGAGGAAGGAAAGTAATGGGGAAATGTGGGTGATGTGAGGGAGGGTAGATCTCACCCAAACCGTAGACTCAACAGCACTGAAGACGGGCGGAGGTCTAAACTACAACCGCCAAGCTCTGCAATGTGCCTCTCAGGGTGATGGGCTGGGCTGGGCTGGGGAATTTGGGAACACCGGTGCAGGGAAGTCGACACTCGCTGTGGGATTGGTGTTCGAGTCTAGAATGCAACTATCAATCATTTTGTAAATCACGGTTTTATAATGACATTTAAAAATAATCCTGGCTTCAGCTGATATTTGGTAGCACTGTAGCACTGTCCTCCCATTGTTCATCGATTTGCCTGAGCGGGCACCAGTAACGTCTTCATTGTGACAACTGTTACTGTGTTTGGCATATCGAATACGTCACAGGGAGCTTGCCAGGCTTTGCCGTGTGGGCGAGATACTCTCAGTAGCTTGCTGGGCTCTTTGAGAGGGGTGGAGGAATTGAACTCGGGTAGGCCATGTTGGCTGCATGCAAGGCAAATGCCCTACCCGCTGTGCTATCACTCCAGCCTCCTCATCTACTAGTATATGGTCTTTGTTAAGCAGCACATATCTTGGTTCTTCTGGATGTTTGGGTGTTTAAAATCCAACTGTACTCATATCTGTATGCTAATACTGTTCAGCACTTAGCCCATTCATGGAATATCTAGGATTTCATAATGTGGGTGATCTGGCTGGCAGAATATTTTATTATTATAAAATACTATAAGAATATTTGACTTATTTGACTACTGTCCAGGTATCATTTATAAGATAATATTTGGTTTTCCTGAATAGCATGCTTTCAAATTTTTATTAGTAAATTATGGTGGTTTAAAGAACTCAATGCTCAAATTCTGTCACCTTATTTTTCATTATATGGGGGGAAAAGCATAGAAAATAATCAACATTTATATAGATAACTATTATGGTTTGTACCTGGAACAAAAATCTAAATTTTGGTTTGAGAAGAAAATATTGGGATGGAAAATTCATTTCTCTCCCTAGGCTCAGTGAATACTTTCTAAGCTGAATGAAAATATATCTCTTAATATATACATAAGGTCTGTAAAATAAGATGTCTGTTTTTCAACTGTCTCTTATAAAATTGAATGTAAAAGTGCTTTCTAGAGTCCAGAATTTTCTTCTTGCTTTTGACTTTTTGTTTTTCGCTTTTCAAGATATAAAGGTATTTCTACCAACTGCTCCAGTAGGAATTTAACCTTACCTCCGATCCTCAGGTTCCAATTTTTCATTCTTTTGTCTCTCATTGGTGATGATGAAGATATTTCAACTGGAATACAGCAGTGACAGTAGAGATGATTAAGCTAACATCAAATTGGCTTTGCAGTGTTAGCAGAAGCTAAAATGTATTGACTGAGTCCCCCCAACCCCCATTCCATAATGAAATAAACCTCTGTGATTTACTGAGAGAACAGAATTCTGTTGATTAAGAAAGTCTCTGTTGGGTGGGGACTAGAAAGAACTGAATATAAGAATTAAAAAATAAAATGCCCACTCCTGGGTGTACTCAAGGTTTACTCCTGGCTCTGCACTCAGGGATCAGATGAGATATCTGGGAACAAACATAGGTCAGCCATGTGCAAAGCAAAGGTTCTACCTCTGTCTCTAACACTTAAAGTTTTACTTTTCTTTCTGGACTTTTTGTGTAGAAACAAAAATAGCAAATATTTGACCTAACAGATTAAATCTACTTAGGACATTCAAAATCTACCAATGGTTTGAAGGGAAAATATACTTAGTCTTTAAGTAATGTTTGAACAGTATTTGTGGGAATGCATTTTTATACAATTAGGTATAGAGCCAATCCTTTAATGACAAATAATGTGCTCTCTCTCTCTCTCTCTCTCTCTCTCTCTCTTCTCTGTATCTCTCCCTCTCTCACACACACACACACACACACATACACATCCACATACAGAAGGAATGAAGTACTATGGTAACTCTGCATGTCTGCTGAAACTTGTCATTTGGTGGCATGGCGTTATGGTAGAGAAACCAAGATATCCCCCAAAGTAATGGAAATAAAAAGTGCCAGAGAATTAGGTCATGAACTGAGAAAACATTTCTTTGATGGACATTAAAGTCGCTGTTGTTTTCTGCGAGTGTCTCTTATTTCAGCAGAAAGTGTTGCCCAGAGAGAAAGGCAGGCTTCATCCAGCCTTATATTTCAAAATTATTAAAATTATCGAGTCTGGAAGGTTTTATGTGATCAAAGGTGAAAAGAGTTAAAAGAAATGTTTTTTTTTTAATATTTTAATGAAAGGGTATAATTGTGTTAACTAAGCCTCTATTTGTACTTATGATTTACTCTGACTGAATGATCATAAATCATCTTTTAGCTGGTCCAAGGATTAGAAACCCATTAGCTAGTAGTGTATAATAAATAAGATGATCTCATTTTCCACTTGTGGTGAATAAGCTGCAGTTATGAAACAAATTCCCACTATATCATTTTTAAAATTTATTTAGTTTCATAAACTTGTTTACAATATTTGATTACATCTAATATTTGAACCTAATCCCACCACCATTACTCCTTCACACCACATATTTCGATCTCAAACCCCAACTCTTGCCCCCAAAGCAGAACTGAAATAATTTATTTTGTATTGTTTGTTGTGAATAATCTGCTAAAATGATCTAAAAAAGTTTTCTTAGAGGAAAGTTTGTGAAGATTGTTGTATTTCACCCAGGAGCCATTAAGCTCTTCTATAAGAGATTAGTAACATGTCGTTAAAGGTTGAGCCTTGTGTGCTTATATCTAAATCTGTATAAATATATTTCCTCCTAAGATTGGTTTCCTTGTACTTTAATCCTCATCAAATGTGGTGTGCTACTCTTGGAGTATTAGTGATGTAAAGTATGAGATGTCCAGGAATACATTCACTCCTCGGTGAACCTTGTCTGAGTGTGTGGAATACGGCCATAAGCTCAGTGGAGGTTGAGCTCTGGAGGTTTTTGGCTACTGGTACTGGCTTGGATGGGGTGGGAAGTATCCTCACCCAGCCCCCTCTGCATTGCCCAGAATGAAACAGCCTGGCGTGAGGTATGGAGGCATGGGTATGGCATATTGTTCTCTTCTCTCTTCCTAGAGATTTATTATTGAGTCTCTGGATCATGACCGGTAGTGAGATTATATGGTGCCAGTGGCAGCTTGAACCACCATATCTTATTTTCTAGGATGATGCCAAGAATTGTACCGATGTCTAAAAAGTAATATAAAGCATAACTAAATTTTCCTATAATTAAATTAGAAATCCTCTTGTCATACTTGAGTTATTTGTTCCTCTAACTCATCAGTGGATGAGACCTCAGTGAAAACATGGGTAGACCAGTTGGACACTCCAAAGTCAAGACTTAACAAGGAATTTCACATGCGCATGAAGCTCAGGAACAAAAATAGCAAGACTTTTCCTTTGCCTTCTCCTTCTTTATATCCTTCTGTTTTCCCCTCCCCCTCTCCGTCCCTACTCCTTCTTCTCAACCTTTCAGTGTTCAGAGCTTACTCCTGGCACTCTGCTCAGAGATCATACACCTTGCTAAGTATTGAACCTGGACCAGGTATATGTAAACCAAATAGTCCACCCACGGTACTATCTCTCTGGCCCTGATACCCTAGTCTCTCTCTCTTTATTTTGGTTTTGGGTCACACCTGGCAATACACAAGTGTTACTCCTGGCTCTGCACTCAGGAATTAACTCTGGTGGTGCTCAGGATTAATCCAACCATATGGGATGTTGGGAATCGAACCCAGGTCAGCCACATGCGAGGCAAATGCTCTACCCGCTGTGCTATCACTCCACCCTCTATCCTAGTCTCTTAAGGTTCAGTTATCTATGAACTCTGGATATCACTCACCATAAAGATCACTAAAATGTAGCAGAATTGTTTAAAAAATAGAAAAATAAGCAAACCACCAAATTCTGCATTCTGAGTACCTTCTTTCTTATGTCAATGAAATGCAAGTTGGTGAGAAAATGTATATGTAAGTATCAACCTCATAAAAGAAAAGCATTAAAATAGCATCATACCTTAGAGATTTTAAATTTTTGCTTTTGAAAAGTAAACAGATTGCAAAGATAAACTCGAGCTAGAAATACATAAGTCATAATGAAATTTTTTATTACTATTAAAATCTAAGTGAGATTATGTACTGATATAGTCTTCTGTGACCACTCATTTTTAGTAATTCCCACAAAAATCCACTGAAAGTCCCAAAAGCACAATGGAAAAGAAGAAAAAATACTTTTCTCATTTATTCTGTGCAGACATCCACCGGAGTCAGTTATACTTCACACGGGATGGCAACATACAAAAACCAAACTAAAATCTTATTTTGTTCCCTTTTCTTAGGGGCCGATGTTATCAACTTTGATGGCCATGTGGTGTTACCATACAGATTCAGAAACAAAAAGATGAAAACCCTGAAGGATGTCATTGCTTTGAAATTTAAGACCTCGGAAAGTGAAGGGGTGATCTTACATGGAGAAGGACAGCAAGGGGATTATATCACTCTGGAACTGAAAAAAGCCAAGCTGGTCTTCAGTTTAAACCTAGGTATGTTGTGACATCTTATCATCTCATTCCTACTTTGGACAAACTGGCAGGCTACCGAGTGTAACCTGCCCACACGGCACAGTCTGGCAAACTCCCCGTGGCGTACCCAATATGCCAAATACCAGTAACAATGATG
>JAOXYA010138864.1:0-10142 GCA_028565675.1 Sorex palustris | reverse complement strand
TTGGAGATCTCAGCCCCGGGACCCGCATGCCTTTGTTCCTCTGCCGGTACCTTCATGCGTGTGGAGAGTGGTCTCAGTATGGTTGTGGCTGGTTCTGGAGGTCTTCGACTGCTGGAGCCCTGGTTGGGGCGGGGAGAAAAACTCAACCCGGCCCCCTCTAAGGGGCCCCGGCAAGGACAGCCAGGCGTGGGGGCAGGAGACTCTGCACTGTTCTCTTCCTGGGAGCTGGGTTTTATAGTCTCTGGGTCTTGGCCGTTGATGGGATTACACAGCACCAGGGGGCAAATTGGTGGGTGTGGCCCCTGCCTACTGGAATTTAGAGGATCTGGGTGGAGGAAGCTCAGTCCCGATCCAAGCAGGCTTGGAGATCTCAGCTTGGCCTTCTGGACCCAGGGGCTGTCGAGCGCCATGGCATTTCCCAGGGTGGCCGCAGGCCGACAGGCTGAAGAGGTGTTGCTGGCCCCCGCCGAGATGCCGCTGGCTGAGGCCAAGCCGTTGCTGCGGCCGCAGCCGCCAGCCCCCCGGCCCCCATCGCAGGCGGGCCTGAAGGAGGACGACAGCTACTCCTTCCTGCCCCTGGTGCACAACATCATCAAATGCATGGACAAGGACGACCCGGACATCCTCCAGGACCTGAATGCCCTCAAAACCAAGTTCCAGGAGCTGCGAGAGATCATCAGCACCATGCCCGGAATCCACCTGAGCCCTGAGGAGCAGCAGCAGCAGTTGCACAGTCTGCGAGAGCAAGTTAGGATCAAGAATGAACTTCTGCAGAAGTATAAGAGCCTCTGCATGTTTGAGATCCCCAAGGAGTAGAGGAGGCCCCCGGCTGTCTGGTGTCTCACTAATAAAGCATGCTGAAAGTAGACTATAGACCAAACATGATTGCCGCTCAATGTTTCTTATGCAAACCACAACACCCAAAAGGAAAGAAAGAACAAAAGGGAATGCCCTGCCACAGAGCACAGAGGAGGGGGGGGGGAATTGGGTGAGGGTGGTGGGAGGGAACTGGGATCATTAGTGGTGGAGAATGGGCACTGGTGGAGTGATGAGTACTTGATCATTGTATGACTGAAACACAAGTACGAAAGTTTGTAAGTATGTAATTGTACCTCATGGTGATTCGCTAATCAGAAAAAAAGAAAGAAAGAAAAAAAATTACTTGGCTTTGGGGACAGAGCAATAGTACAGCAGGGAGGGTATTTGCCTTTCTGGCGGCCAATCCGAGTTCAATCCCCGGTTTTCCATATGGTCCCCACCGCCCCGTGCAGCACTGCCAGGAGTAATTTCTGAGTGTAGAGCCAGAAGTAAACCCTGAGTATTGCCGAGTGTGACCCAAAAAGCCAAAACAAAAATCATTGGCTTTATTGATATTTTTATAATTTTTCTCTTTTATTTTCTCTTTAATTTTTCTGCTCATGTGAGGCATACTTTTTTCTAGATTCTAGGGTGGAAAATTTAATTACTGACTCAAGTATGCTCCTTTGGTGGAGTATGGGGGCACACCCAGCAGTGCTCAGGGGAGTCTGAGGTTATGGGAATGAAACAGGAGTTGCCTACATGTAAGGCAAATGCCTTAACCCCTGCCTGCACTCTCTCTTCTCTCCCCTTTAAAAAATAATAAATCTAAGCTTTGAAATCTATTCTGAAAAATAAAATTATCTGTTCAATTACTATTGCTTACATAAATGCTATCATTTGTAATCATTCTTTATTTAATAAAAAACAAGAGAACTAAAAAATAATAATCTAGGGGACAGGGTAGAGGGAAAAGAATACTGGTAGATAGTGTGGTGCTGGAATTCATATTCATTTAAATATGAAACCTTACCAATAGCAGCTTTGTAAACCACAGTTCCTAAAATAACATTTATTAAATAAAGTATTTATTTTGGGGGGCTGAAGTGGCTTGGAGCCACACCTGGCGATGCTCGGAGGTTACTCCTAGCTCTGCTCTCGAGAACTACTCCTGTTGGTGCTCAGGGGACCATATGGGATGCTGGGATTGAACCCGGGTAGGTCACGTGCAAGGCAAGCGCCCTACCTGCTGTACTATCGCCCCAGCCCCTAAATAAAGCATTAAATGCTATGAATTTCTCCCTAGAAACTTTGTAAAATCATCTCAGAATATTTTTTGGTCTTTGGGAAACTTATTTTCCTCTTTTACTCATGGACTAGAAACATAAGGTTTAATTCCTAAGTATTCAGATAATTTTGTGGGGTTTTTTTTCTGATCTTGCTTTACAGTTTAATTCTATTATGGTTGGGAAATATACTTTACATGAATCAAATTCAGTGGGGAGGGTGGTACCATCTGGCAGTACTTAGGGGCGACTCTTGTCTCAATGCTTGGGGACCCCTCCCTATATTCAAGGTATTCAAGGAAGACATGATGCTGGGGACCAAACCTGGGCCCACCCAGGCAAAGCGAGCAAATTAGACCTTTGAGCTATCTCCGGACCTCAATTGTTTTTTAAAAATAAGTCAAAGTAAAAAATCAACTACAACCACCTAGGAAATAAAATTAAAAATCCCTTCGAGACTTTGAAATGAAAGGGCTGGAAAGACAGTTCTTGACTATCTAAAGGCACTCCTCCCGACAGCACTCACAACCCAGCTCTGGGAACCCTTTTTCTAAGTTTCAAACATGAAGATTTTTAACTGAGTTTTTGTTTTGTTTTGTTTTGTTTTTTAATTCTTGGGAAACATAACTGATTATTTTAACTTCTGGGAACATAGGCCCAATACTGATTTTTGCACTTTTAAGGGAATCAGTAACTAAGGACTGTGAAACAAAAAATTTTATGACCCCTGTCAACTGGCCATTTTGTATAAAATAACACAAAATGTCAAAGCCAGAATCGAGCCTTTCGTTTCTGTTTTCCCTCAGTGAAGGCAGCAGACAGCTGAGCTGGTGGGGCAGCCTCACCGAGGCTGAGTGAGCAGTGAGCGAGCGCCTGTTAAGCCACTGGGCCACCTTCCAGGGCCCCAGAAATTAGTATTTGGAAAATAAGACAAAGAGCAACTACTCACTGGAAATTTTATTTCCCCAGCAACGATTCTGACAAGGAGTGTTTAGAGGCTACATTGATCTTTGGTTCAGGAAACGAGCCTTAAATGGTATTTCTCCTTTTCTCCCCCCGTACCCCTGGTAACAAGGAAATCTGTTTTATCTTGTGAGTGGTTTTTTCGCGATGGTGAAACAGGATGACTCCCAAATCTCTTGAGTGTCCAAAAGATGATGCAATGTGTTGGGCTGGAGAAAGGGCGTGTGTGTGTATGGGCTTGCATTGTCATTCTGGAAAGTTGCTGCCCCAGCAGAAAGCAGCTGAAGAATCTCCAAAGTAGGGGACCCGCTGCAGAAACCTGAGCACTGTGAGTCCAGCAGTTGGGGCAGGAGAGGTAACTTGGGCACAGTATTCAGAAAGGCAGAGCCATAGTACAGCCAGTATGGGGCTTGCCTTGCACAGAGACCATCTGGGTTCGATCCTCAACATTCCATCTGGTTCCGTGAGCCCACTAGGAGTTATTCCTGAGTACAGAGCCAGGCATAAGCCTTAAACACTGCCAGGTGGAGCTCCCCAAAAGAAAAAGAAAGCCTAGGTGATGCTCCTGCACGCCCTCCCTTCACTCGATGGAGTGCCCTTGGGATGAGGCTGACACAAGCCAGAGCAGTGCTTTCCTGGTGAACAGATCTCTCCACGAATGGTTTGATTGTGAAACGGGCCCCACCCTGAGCCCTGTCGCAACCACGGCCACAGCTCCATTTTCAAGTTTGTGGAAAAGCCTCAGTTAGCAGAAAAACAAATAGCATTTTCACCACTTTGGCTTAGGAAAAAAACGTTTGTCCTTATCTCCTTATTCCTTAATGGCTTCCCAGCCAAGCATATGTGGGGGGCAGGGGAGAGGGGTGAAAAGGAAAGATTGGTTTGATACAGAACATGAGAAAATTCATAAACAATAACAGTTCAACCTACACTTTGGGCAGAACCTGTACAATCACAAATGTTTGTAATGATAGGAAAGGTATGAAAAAAGTAAGTCTCAGGCTGGAGAGATACTAACAGCAGCGAAGGCACTAGCTTTGTATGCAGGTGACCTAGATTTGATTCTCAGCATCCTATGTGGTCCCCAGAACATCCCCAAGAGTAATTTCTGAGTCAGAGCCAGGAGTAATCCCCCAACATCTCCAGATGTGGCCTAACAACTGAGAGAGAAAGAAAAGGAGAGAGAAAGAAGTTTCCTAGCAAAAATTTTCTCTCATTGAAATTGTCAGTTTGAGTAGGTTTGAGGTCTAAGTCATTTGTCTCTTTAGAATTTTTGAAACCAAATGCGTAGTGAAACACACTGGGAGAGAACACTGAACTGCAGAGAATTGGTTTTAGGCGTATTCCTAGATCTTTAACATCTTTCTCAAATTGGAAAAAAAAATTAGGTCCCAACACACCCAGAAGTTTACCTTTTACAGCATTTTCAAGCCAGAAATTCTGTTCTTGTGAAGCTTCCCCACATTTCCCCAGAACCCTAACACAAGAAAGAAAGAAAGAAAGAAAGAAAGAAAGAAAGAAAGAAAGAAGAAAGTTTTTAGGTGATTGTAGTTTTAATTGTGTTATTATCTTTCCTCCAATGTAAGCTGCTGTCACACTGAAAATTACTATGAAATCCTCTATTCTCTTGGGGCGGGGGCGGGGGTCGGGGGTGGGGGGAATCATGCTTTGTAAGAAGTCATGCTCACCTCATTTTATCATTGTTCTTTGGGGTCGGGGTGGGTACTAGAGGCTGAACCACACCCACTAGTGCTTTAGAGCTACTCCTGGCAGCCCTTGAGGGGGACCATGTGGTTCTGAGTACTGGATTGGAGTCACCTCACACAAGGCCAGTGCCTTAAGTCCTATATTGTCTCTCCCACCCTCTTCATTCTTCTGAAATCCAGAAAGCAGCATCAGCCAAAGACAGAAGCAATTAATTCTGAGAACAAAAATAGAGGTCATACCAACCACAAATACAAACATTTGGGTAACAGGAATCTAGACACTGGCAGTGAGTCAGTTTCATGTTTTTAAAATCGGTATATAAAGCACTGTGTAACTGAGGTGTGCAGTAACTATCACATGATTCACACTCAGTAAGATTAGAAACGTCTTAATACAGTATTGCCACCAACAGGAAGAAGAGAACTTTTTCCCCCCTTAACTCAGCACTGCATGTTGTGGCCCTGGTGGCTCCAACCACCGTGAGACCCAAGAAACACCACCCCATTGGCATTTATGCACCTGAGCATTTAATCATTTGGCCCACTGGCAGAACATCACTGGGAGTGGGCCTAGGTCCCCTGAGCAGAATTTGGGAAGTCCCCCTCCAAAATATCCCTCCAAGAAAGGCCCACTTGAAAGCAACAACATTTCAGTCAAACAAGAACAAGACATGTCCCATGAGCCACCCACTCGGAGCGTGCGTGCCCATGAGCACAGCCGCACTCGGAGAATTGCTCTAGTGAGGGCCCCTCCTGACAGCAGGGAGATGTGGGCCTGGGCCTCAGGGCTGTTGTGTGCTTTTCCTGGAGTCACAACATGGTAGAGGTGGAGTTCAGGCCAGATGCCACATTTTACAGCTCATCTTCCAGAACACACTGCCATAACAGCCAGCCTCAGGGGACAGTTACCCACCCACCTACCAACTGATTCGCATTTCCTGCAGTTCGAGAAGCAAGGACCTTGTATGCCAACTGCAAATGTTAGTTTAAAATGGAAGAGAAAGAGAAGCCCACACAAGAGGACCTTTCTGCTTTGAAAGGAACTTTGTTCCTGGGAAAGTATAAAACATAAAAGTGTCTCTAGAACATTTCTCCCCTTGCAGTTATAAGAGTTCTGTGGGGGGAGGGGGGGAAGCTGCTTTTCTTGGCTGAGCTTCTCCCTAATAGACAATTTCTTTGAATTGAATGACCATCTGTTCCTTGGACACTGAGGAGTAAGGAGTCCTAGAACTAAGCACTTAGAAATGACACCTGTTGCTAACTCCAACACTCCTTCCTCTGTGTTATCACAGGAGCACAGACTCCTCCTTGGAACAGACCCACCCAGGCTCCCCCCATCCCCCTTCGGACAAGTCTGGGATTTTTTTTTAAGTGCTAACTGCAGAACATCTGCCAAGATACAACACACCCAAGCAGGGTAAGGGGTGCAGATGCTGGGAAGCCCCACTGGTGTGTGAGGATAGGGAATAGGGAAGCCCAGAGCCATGTGCTGAGAGGGAAAGTGAAGTGTTTTCCTGGCAGCAGGCACCTTGGACACCCTCACCGACAAGGCAGGGTGCCTCTGAGCTAATGGCATCAGCTGGGCTCACACTAGCTGAGTGGGAGGTTATGGGTCTCTCTGGAATCACTGCCCAAAGCATGAGAGCTGCACGAAAGGAAACAATGGACCAGTCAAGAGGCAGGGAAGAGATTTGTTGTCAAGCACAGTCAGGCTGGCCCCACGGGGCACTGAGAAACCACAGGTTCTCCCACCCCAGCCACATACACCCACCCCCTCAGAGGTCCTGCCTGGGCGGATTTAGGCAGCAAGGGGCTACATAGCTGGAAAATAAATGGAAGAGCAAGAGGCCTGAGAAATAGTATAGTGGAGAGGGCATTTGCCTTCCAAGAGGCTGACCTGAGCTTGATCCCACAAGCCCTACTAGAAGTGAGTCCTGAGCACAGACCCAGGAGTAAGTCCTGAACATAGCTGAGTGTAGTCCAAAATCCAAATAAATAAATAAATAGAGCTGGAAGTTATTCCAGACTTTGCTAATTTCATCTACCTGACTGCTGAGAAATTGAGATAAAACCCCAATGAGGTTGCTAAAAAGATTCTTTTAAAAAGATCCTCAATAAAATATTGGCAAATAGAATTCAACAACTCATCAAAAAGATCATACACCACGACCAAGTGGAATTCATCTCGGAGATGCAAGGATGGTTTAACATTTGGAAATCAATCAACATAATTCATCATATAAACAAAAGAAAAGATAAAACCATATAATAATATTAATAGATGCAGAGAAATCATTTGACAAGATTCAATACCCGTTTATGATGAAAACTCTTGCCAAAATTGGTATCTAAGGGACTTTCTTCAATATAGTCAAAGTCATCTACCACAAGCCGATGGCAAGTATCATCCTCAATGGGGAAAAACTAAGAGCCTTCCCTTTAAGATCAGGGACAAGACAAGGATGCCCACTCTCACCACTTCTGTTCAATATAGTACTGGAAGTACTTGCCATAGTAGTTAGGCAAGAAAAAGATATTAAAGGCATCCAGAAAGGAAAGGAAGAAATAAAACTCTCACTATTTGCAGATGACATGATACTATACTTAGAGAACCCTAAAGCCTCTACCAAAAAGCTTCCAGAAACAACAGACTTGTATAGTAAAGTTACAGGCTATAAAAATCAATACCCAAAAGTCCAATGGCTTTCTTATATACAAATAATGAGAAGAAAGTGATATGAAAAAAAAACTATCCCGTTCACAATCATGCCTCAGAAAATCAAGTACCTCAGCTTAACTTAATCGGCTTAACTAAGGAGGTAAAGGACCTATGCAAAGAAAACTACAAAACACTACTTCAAGAAAAAAAAGAGGAAATGGAAACACATCCCTTGCTCATGGATTGGGAGAATTAACATTATCAAAATGGCAATACTCCCCAATGCATTATACAAATTCAATGTAATCCCAATAAGGATACCCATGACATTCTTCAAAGAAATTCATCAAACACTTCTGAAATTCATATGGAACAATGAGCCCCCATGAATAGCTAAAAACAATTCTTGGGGGAAAAAGATGGAAGGCATCACCCTCCCCAACCTCATATAAAATGGTAATAATTAAAACAACATAGTATTGGAACAAAGATCCACAGACCAATGGAATAGGATTGAATATCCTTACACATACCCTCAAACATATAATCATCTAATCTTCGATATGGGAGCAAGAAATATAAAATAGAGCAAAGAAAGCCTCTTTAATGGTGCTGGCAAAAACTGGACAGCTACATGCAAAAAAAAAAGGGCTCAGACCTCTACCTAACACCATGCACAAAAGTCAGATCAAAATGGATTAAAGACCTCAACATCAGACCTGAATCTATATGATACAATGAAGAAAAGGTCGACAAAATCCTCATGACATTGAAGCCAAAGGTATCTTTAAAGATGAAATGCCACTGACCAAGCAATTGAAAGCAAAGATAAACAAATGAGACTATCTTAAACTAAGAAGCTTCTACACTTCAAAAGAAACAGTGATCAGGATACAAAGACAGCCTATGGAATGGGAAAGGATATTCACCCAATACCCTTCAGATAAGGGGTTAATATCAAAGATATACAAGGCACTAGTTGAACTCTACAAGAAAAAAATACAATTCCATAAGAAAATTGGGTGATAAAATGAACAGAAACTTTCTCAAAGAAGAAATTTGAATGGCCAAAAAGCAGGTGAAAAAATGCTCTTTATCACTAATCATCAGGGAGATGCAGATTAAAACAACAGTGAGATATCATTTCACAGCACAGAGACTGACACACATCCAAAAGAACAAAAGCAACCAGTGTTGGCATAGATGTGTGGAGAAAGGGACTCTCCTTCATAGTTGGTGGGAATGCCGACTGGTCAAGCCTTTTTGGAAAACAATATGGACGTTTTTCAAAAAACTGAAAATTGAGCTCCCATTTGACCCAGCAATACTACTCCTGGGAATATACCCTGGGGGCCCAAAAACGCAGCAGAAATACCATCTGCACTCCTAAGTTCATTGCAGCACTATTCACTATAGCCAGAATCTGGAAGCAACCTGAGTACCCAAGAACAGACGAATGAATCAAGAAACTATGGCACATCTACAGAATGGAAGATTGTGCAGCCATTAGGAAAAATAAAGTCATGAAATTTGTCTATAAATGGATGGACTTGGCTAGTATCATACTGAGTGAAATGATTCAGAATGAGAGGGACAAATATAGAATGACTGCATTCATTTGTGGTATATAAATTGTTGTATATATTAGAAGATTAATATCCATGGCCAGGGAAAACAGGGGTTAGAGAGCTGGTCATTGGTTGGATCTAACTACAAGTATGTATGGGGCTGAGGGTAGATAAGATAGAGAAGAGGCCAGTATGGCAATAATAACTGGGAATGATCATGCTGGACAAGAACTGAGTGTTAAAAGTAGATAAAGGGATATTCTTGATAACCTTTCAGTATCAACATTGCAAACTACAATGCCAAAAGAAGAGTGAGAGAGGGGGGGAGGGAGAAAGAAAAGTACCTGTCAATGAGGCAGCTGGGAGAGAGGGGGGTGATGGGAGGGAACTTGGGGATACTGGTACTGGGAAATGTACACTAGTGGAGGGATGGGTATCGAACTACTATATGATAAAGCTCGAGCATGATAAATCTAATCATGAATAACTTAAAATAAATAAATAGATAAATCAATTACTTCTTTGTAGTAATAGAAGTATTTTGTAACTCTATAAAGCAGTGGTTGCACAACACTATAAATTTACTAATTCACAGTTATCAAATTATTAATTTAATATTGTATTTCACACATATATTTTAATTTATGTGGTCATAGAAAATCATATACAAATCATATACAAAATATACATACTGTTCTTTGCTTAGCTGGCTTATACCTTTGGCTCTGAGTTTCTTAGCAGATTGTGCAATGAGGAAAACACAATTAGGTAATTTAATATCTATATGCTTCCAACATAGTAACTGCTTAGGAGAAAAGAATTCTCCCACGGATCCTCATAATAAGGACATTCAGGATTGTGTTGAACCATGTCCTATCTACATCAACCTTTCTACTGTGTAAAATCAGGGTCAGGTGTTCCTTCAAGGCCCTCAATGGAAATACGAAAATTTCATAGCCCACCTCCTAAAGCTTGATTCTGAATAACTTAATTAATTTAAGAACTAAATTTAGACTAGCTAGAAGAAAGACCTATACTAAAAAATTTTCAGTCAATTCTCCATAAATTATAGTCTCTGAGTCTTGGTCTTCTGCCCTCGCGCCTGACTTGTCCTCGCTGCTGGGACCCCTTGGAGAGGAGCGGGTTGAGCTTTCCTCCCCGC